>CM019168.2:42767634-42902004 GCA_009739505.2 Apolygus lucorum | reverse complement strand
TGAATAATGATATTATTACCTAGTAGGTACATATTATGTACCTACCTATTACTTTTTAATGAATAAACAGAATTTTTTTTCTTAAAAAAAAAACTCTGATTGACGTAGGTAATATATTTATCGCAGTATTCTAGAGAACCTTGCTTCTTAGCTACCGATATGTGGCTATGATTTTGTTTACTTGTTGCAGCGTTGCATTTTTTGTGACAAAAGAAAGTGTCGCGAAAAATTCCTTGACCCCCAGCCAAAAGACATATCCATGTCAACATAGTATGAGCATAGATGAAGAAAAATAGCGTCTCCCACCGCCGAATTTTTGTTTCATTATCTTCTCTTTATATAGTTCATTCTAGAACGCCATTATATTAGACCACCAATATAATGGGCGTACTTACTGCGAGATATGCATGCAAACTGAATCACGCTATAAAGGTGGATACATCCTTTTAACCCTTAGTTGAGAGTCCATATCAAAGTTTTGGAAAAAACGTCTGCCAAGTTGGGTGGGCAGTATAGCTTCCTCACTCATTGTAACATGGACGTATAGAATCAGTTGGCGAAAAAATTATGATTCAAAGAGTTATTGAATACCAAAATATTAGCGGTCCGCCGTCTAGGACCTAACCCACACAATCCCTGAAAATTTCATCGAAATTGGTTGAATAGTTGCGGAGTTTTGGTTGTAACAATAAATTTAAAGTTCGCGCATGCGCAGCGGCTATTGCTTGACCAATTTGATTGAAACTTATAGGGTGTCTCTTAGAAGTTAGTCCCTAACTTACCTCCAAATTTGAGCAAAATCGGTTCATTAGAAACCGAGAAACCGAGGTTCCAGGAAATTCACGTTTGCGCATGCGCACTCGCTCCTATTGGTCCGAAGGTGCTGAAATTTATAGGGGACCGTCTAGGACCTAACCCGCACAATCCCTGAAAATTTCATCAAAATCGGACCACAGGTTAGTATAGTTTTGCCCGGGACAAGGATTGACCACAGACAGACCGACAGACAGACAGACCGACAGACCGACAGACAGACAGACAGACAGACACGGAACCAAAATTGTTCGGGAAGCTCTAAAACGCAAAAAGCAAGTGGAAATTTTGATTTTGGAGGACATTTTTTTTTTCACTTCTTTCACGAATACAAAGCTTCCCTACCTTCGGTAGTGAGGAAGCAAAATAACGATTCCTACAACATGAGAATTGGTGAATGAACGCTTCCAGGCTCTATTAGGTTCATTTTTATAAATTGGACTCATGAAAAAAAGAAATAGGAAATATTGGTCGAAAATTGACGACTACACGGGTTGGACAGGTTCTACCTCCTGGAGTGGAGCTGCTTTTTAGCTGAAATAACATTTGAAGAAAAATATTTAATATCAACAGCAGCAGCTATTTGGCTCCAAACCGAGTAGCCATTTGTAGACCACTATCCTAACTTTTTTTTCAATAATGAACCTTTACAATCGATCAAAAAAGTTTAGCCCCCCTCGAAATTTGTTGGTTCACATAACAAAAAACGTAGAATCCAAAAATCGAATAAACAATTTTTCGTCGGTCCGCCGTACGCGGCATTTTCCTCACTTCGCATTGACCGATTTTGATAAAATTTGGTATATGGGCTCCATTTGGGGTCTAGTCGTGCCGCGAAGCTTTTGGATAATGTCAGTCACTTCTAAAAAGTGAAAATTAAGGGTTGAAATTTTCAAAAGTGCCCTAGCTCGAAAACTCTCAAAATAAAGGTATTGTTTTTCACTAATTTGAAATAATATTGAATTATTAAAATTTTAGAGACCATCAGGAGCACTGTAGGACATACCGTTCGCTCCTTACGAGTACTTGAGGGTCGGACTTATGATAAATCAGAAACACGAGTGTGAATCACAAAAGAGGTCTAATCTCCGTTGAAATTTTAGCTCACCAAAACGCGATCGCTGTTCGTTTCTTCGAATTGTATCGAGTTTTGCCTGCTTAGTATTTTTTTTTTTTTTTTTCAAACGAGTATTTTGCTACCTAACTGAGCAAAGGAGAGGAAACTGCTCCAAAATATCACTTTGGGTCACTCATGAAAAACTAGTCGAACCTTAGTGCCACCTAGTCTTAACCTTAGTCCATTTTTGGTCCAGTTTCCTCTATTCCTGCAGCTGATAGAAGTGAGATTGCGTTGTAGTTTTGCACCGAGACATTCGTTGAAACACATCTGCACGTCATGAGAACCTCCGGAAACGCGATACTCCTGGCAAATCGAACGACTGCAGACCGAAAATACGTCACGAAATAACAAGATCCTTCTCCGATCTTGTTAGCTTCCTATTCACAACCTTTTAAATTATTTTAATTTAATTCTCCGGGAATCGATTAACCCCGTCACCCCTTTTCGAAGATGACTTTAATGATATTCCGATCATCGCACGCCCTTCGAACGTTGGACAAACCCTCCCTATCGAAAACGAAATTTACATACCTCGGGAACGTTTTTCCTTCCGAATCAAAATAACAGATAGACTTAACAAGTGGGAAAGGATATGTTTCAATTGTTGAATCGCATACCGAAAGATAATTTGGATAACTATGGGAATGGAGATGATTCGGATGTCTATTCCGTTGTAGGGTCTATTTTTGATGAATCTTCCCCTTTTCTTGGGAGCAATTGATACAGCCGATTTCGAACATCGCGGTGTCGTGTGTCTGATTCATTACGGACGATTGACTGCATTCAGTTTAGGTTTACCATGAAAATAGCTTTGAATTGAGGACAGAAAGATGAACCTACAGGTACCCACAAAAGATTAAGTTGTAATGAAGGATTTCTGTATCAATGCCGACCCTCACGATAGGTCTTCGTCTACGGTCATCTATTCAAGATCATTCCCAGGAGTCGAATTTACGTTACTCGTACGGAAGAACACTAATTATGATTTAACCTGTCTAACCTGTTCAACCCAAGTCATAGTTCTCTCAAAGCCAGTTCGGACAACCAAAATTTCGTTATATTAAAAACGGTTATATTAAATTTGGTTATATTAAAAACGGTCATTTGGATATTTTTATTCTTAAATACCATTAAAAATGAATAATTCCCTAATTTCACCTGATTTTTAGGCTGGAAAATAAATGACAGTATTATAGGAGTACGAAATAGAATTGGTTTCCGAAGCTTAAAATCATCATTTAATGATGATTAATGATGATAATTTAATGATGATTTTAAGCTTCGGAAGGTACTGTTATAAACAAACCAATTCAATTTCGTACTCCTATAATACTGTCATTTATTTTCCAGCCTAAAAATCAGGTGAAATTAGGGAATTATTCATTTTTAATGGTATTTAAGAATAAAAATATCCAAATGACCGTTTTTAATATAAAAAATAATATTTTTTAGAAAACCTTTAACTAAGTCTGTTAAGTGGGTGTGGCACATAGCTTACTATCCATAACCCGATTGTATAGACGATCCAATGCATAGTTGCTAATCTCGAAACATCAATCTCTAACAACGTCATAGGGGACCATTTTCACCCTAACCCGCACAATCCCTGAAAATTTCAATGAATTCGGGTGAAAAATGTAGGAGTTATGGCTTTTACAAGGATTTGACGTTTGCGCATGCGCAGAGGTTACTCAATTCGAGTGCCATGATTTTCATAGGGGACCATCTACGCCAATCCGGACAATCCCTGAAAATTTCATCGAAATCGGAAAATTACTTAGTAGGTATAGTTCTGTTCGTTACAAGGATTTCATGACAGACAGACCCGAAACCAAAATGGTTCAGGAAGGCCTAAAACGTAAAATGCGAGTAGAAATTTTAATTTTGGAGGACGTTTCTTTTGCAACCTTAAAAAGTGAAAATAATGATTACGTTAGCTTGGTAAACTCGGAAGCAATAAAGTAAAGCAAAAAGTAAAGTAAACAACCATTTCAGGTTGGATTTTCGTCCGACTGCCATTCCTGGCGTCGCGGATGTCATCAGCTGTCTTCCAAAGGGAAGATCAGAATTTATTCTGATGATTTCGCTCCTGGCTTCCCATTGCCTCACCGTCCTGGGTTGGGCCGAGGAGGATGATCAGAGCCCCGGATAAAAACTCAAGCTGCCGGCGATGAGACTCGAACCCACGACCACCGCAAAAGTCGCCACCCCGGAACCCAACTATTATTACTCGTCCAAGGAAGGCGCAATCATTAGTATACTTGCTAATACTAGTCATTTAAATTAGTTGTTGGTTGTGGCTTGTACTCCTTCGGGATTCAGGATACTCGCGGGCATTACTAGTAGGGCTTTAGAACCGTGTTTATGCTGTCCAACTCCTTGACCCTAATAATTATACTGCAACCATTAATATTCATTTCCTTGATCATGGCTGATTCAGGTGTTCACTATCCAACTCTAGCTTCAAGCTAGTAGCTTGTCTACACTAAATCTTTATAATATAAAGATTTATATAATATAAAGGGTTATATTATAACCATTTTGTAGAGGTGTGTAAGACAAGGTCATTTGGCGGATTCGAATCCCAAACGGACACTCATTACAGAGACCAGGTCTTTTGAATCCGTTCACTCGTTCATCACGTTCACACACAAGACAAAAAACCAATCAGTCAGAAGTCACAAAAACGAGCGAGTCGGAATAGGTTACAATGAGTAGGTGATTTGAATGAATCGAATGAGCTAAAAGACAAAAACGAATGAAAGATTGATTCGAATCGTATGAATCAGTCTTGGAGTGTTTTTAGTCTTCCAGTTTTGTCTTTTTAGCCCACAGTTTATTCGAACGTAATTCTTCAATTGGATAATGGAAGGTTTTGCTTGGAAAACCACTTCCATCTACTTCTTTCCGTTGATACTTTCAAGTCATTTTCACACATTCATGATCCATGTACAATTGATGTGCAATTAATTTGTTTTGTTGGCCTCCTGCTGTAGTTCTCAGAATTTTTCCGGAAAATTCGATTGGTGGGTTGATGAACGAACGACCGTGTTCATTTTGACAACCCGTTCAGTTCAGACAAGGTCGTTCTGAAGAAAAGGTCTTTCCAATACGTTCACTCCTGACCGAGACACCTCTACCTTTTTGCAATCCAAGCTAAAAACTCCTTTCAAGAAAGTATTGAGCACAATAGAAACATACCAAGTTTGGCTCATATCGATGGAGCGAATGAGGCGTTTGGGTATTATCATTCTGAAAGACAAACAAATAGGTGAAAGGATTTTATCTATCAGTATAAATGATGAGATCAATCGAATATAAATATGCCTTCTCGAATGTAAGCAACTCATTACTCCCAACCGGAACCCAAAACGCCAATTTTTCCAAGTTGAAAACTTAGTAAAATAATTTGATTTCTCCTTAAAACACTGTGAAATTGAAATTGTTGGCGCGGATTCTCTTATTGAAAACGATATGAAAGTTGTCTTCAGAAATTCGCAAAGTAAAAGAACTAATTCAACTAACGATCGAATAAGAAAAAAGAAATCCGATTTCACCGCAACACATGTCAAAAAGAATCAGGCAGATAGATACCAAAATACGAAAATGCTAGGTGTCCAAAAATACAAAAAAAGTTTAAAATCGTTGTTCATGACACATCAAACTGATCACCTCCTTCCATTTCCTCCTTCTCGCCTACGGCGGTTTTGAAGTCGGTGAAGAATGCGGCCCGAGCACGAAGAAAATACGACTGTTAGATCGGATTGAAATTGTGATCTCCACTCTCCAAAATAAATAAGTAAATAAATGAAAAATACTGCACCGTGTACAAGCATTGGCATACAAGCTGATTACCTGTTGATATCAGGAATCTTCAATTCCAAATGAAGGATCGGTTTTTGTTGCTTCCGAGTCTAACAGATAGCTGAGTGAGTGGCCACATAATATCAGTGCCTGCCCTAACTGTGCACATACGCTCATCCCAAACGAGGAAGAATGCACATAAAGGAAGGGTTGGTGTGAACATTACACAAACATATTTTTTGTTATGCTTAGAAACTCCATTCAAGCGTGGAGTCGCATGACCCGACGACCCTGAAAAAACCACGAACGGCTCGAAACGCCCTAATTGGCCCGTCGGACCGGTTTCGTACTTGAAAACCTCGCGTTTTTTGGTGATTTTCGCCGTTATGCGGCTTACAAGTCAGGGAAGGGATGTTTCTATGTATGGGAAACTGGTATCTATGTCAAAAAGTTTCAACTCTTTCATCAAAAATAATGATCAAATTGATATTTCACATTCCAGTAAACTTCGTAAAAAAAAAAAAAAAAATAGTTTTTGCCGTTATGCATACAATAGTTATCTAGGGAAGGGTTGCAACCATGGGAAACAGGTAAATCTAAGAGAAACCCCGTTTTCAACTCTTTCGCAGAGTCGTCAATAGCGACCGTTTTTATCGTATTTCTTACAAAACGCGGTAACAAGTGACATCGTGAAGAAGACGTTGAGCTATTTTTTTTTTATACGAAAAAACCGGATTTTTTTCAACGGAAAAAAGGAAGAAGTCACAAAGATGAACAAACGATGGGTCGAGGAATCCACCGTTTTGAGGCAATCGGGGTAAAAAGGGGTGAATTTCAAGGGGTAAAGACAATCGGCGTTAACTAGATGGGGTGACGCTCGCTTAGATGAAAAAAAGGGGTTGCAACCGAGTTACATTCATTGTGGTTTTTCACGTGGAGTCTTCCTTGTATTTGGGACGATCAAAAATGAAACGTCAAAACAGAGAAGGAATCTCACGGTATCGTCTCTTTCCGCATAGGATTTGAATATTTTAGCCGGCTTCGTAGGGGGCGAAAGGCCCTTCGGGGGTCAGCTAGGCGTTGGGCGTTCTTCAAGGATCCCTCTTGTCACTCATTCTATCGTGATGAATGGACTTCTGATTAACTCGCCATTCTCTCCACGTCAGTTTTTTTTCTTTCTGGACTTGACTTTTACAAGAAAATAATGCACCCTCTCCAGGTCGCAATCTCGAGGTTCCATCTGAAGAATCACGTACTCAAAACAAGGGAATCCTCAAAGTAACGTCTCCGTGCATATTTTAACTCTGAAACTACCGTGTGATCCGATTTCTCGGAGTCGACTTTTTTCATGGTGCAACGTTTTTTTATCAAACGGAAGAAATATCTTTTTGCAACTCTCCAACCGTCGGTTTTTCTAGGATATATCAACGGTCTAGGAAGGAATTTACATATTTCCTAAGTAAGTACAATGAGGATGTCAACTTTTTACGTAGATCTGATAGTCGTTTCAAACTTCCTTTGAAAAGTGGCAAGTAACTTCAACGTACCCGATTGTTCTCCGGATATTTCCTACGCGGACATTGATTTCTCATACATTGTTGATTGTGTCACATTTAACAAATTTTTCAAGGAAGTTAGAATGTAGCAACTGCTCCAAATCCCTTGAGAAAAACGTGAGAATCTGGCGGGTAATGTACTACCTCAAAATATTAAATCTAATAACCAACGGCCTTCACCTAGTTTAATGAACCAGTTCCCGAGAGATCTGGATTGGAGACCTTTCGAGGGCGGTATCGCAGGTCTTGACAATTTTTCGGGTTGGTCGTTGGTGAACCCCGCTCTACTTAAGTGGATGAGGCAACAAGTAGCCATGAGTGAAATCATCAGAACCAATTCTGATCTTCCCTCTGGAGGACAATTTCGTCCAGTTGGACGAAAATTCAACCTAAGATGGTTCTTTACTTAATTTGCTCATATTAAATCTAATTGATTTGTCATTTTTTAAATTTATTTTTTGTGTACTTATTTATTCTTTAAGTTGAAATTTTGTATGATAATTGAATTGGTCAAAATTTAAAGCAGTACATGTAAAATTTTGAGCCAAGAACAGTCACTACCTACACTAGCACTTCTGTTGGTCATGTTTATAAGCGGAAAATCCTGACTCGCTATGATAGATAATCTATCTATATAAAATTTTCCGGCCTTAAAAACTAGAAGTCCTAAAATTTATTAAAATCATAAAATTAATTTTCTAGATCATTGTATTTGTAGCACGAAGATGTTTTGACAGTCTCCAACTCTCTATGCATGAGCAGGGGAAAACCTCTTTAGAAAACTGTTCAAAAATGAGAATTTTTCTATAAAATCCGTCATGGCTGGGCTTAGGCTATATTGCATCTTAGTCTACAATGTTTTTAAATTTTACTACCATTGTACGTCGATCCTACTATATTTTCCTGATGTCGAAAATCTTTCAATCACGACTGTTCTCAAGCTATCAATCTTCCCCGGTTTGAGTGCAATTTATTCTGGATATGTAGCTTTTCCGCGTCAAATTAAAGGTCTTCCGATACAAATTAAAGGTTTTCCGAAACAAAATAATGGCTTTCCATTTCAAAATAAAGATTGTTAAGATACGTTCACCTATGGCTGGTAGGTATGGATTCATATGGCTGGTCCCCATCCTCCCAATTCATTGGGAACCACCTTCCCATTCGTTGGGGGTCCATCCTACCAATTCAAAAGGGACCAGCCATATTAATCTTACCAATTTATAGGGGACCATTAACGTATCTTAACGATCTTTATTTTGAAATGGAATTTCCTTTAATTTGTTTCGGAAAACCTTTAATTTGATGTGAAAAAGCTATGATATGAAACTAGACTGGTTCCAAGCTAGTAGATTATAGTAGAATCTTTCTTTCCACGGAGTAACGTATGTCCGTCGATTTTACCAGCAGTCTACTGATGATTCCACTACCATGGCTTTGGCATCCGGTAAGTTTTGTTAGTATTCGTTAGTTGATCTGTTTGTTAGTTTCGATTGTTCCATATTCGGACGGCATTAACCGGAAAGGAACCTACCACAAAAACGCTTTCAATCAAAACTGGTGATTCGTGCGGTTCTTTTTTGAGAAGCAGAGGCCATTCTGGATTCAATAACTTTTTCCTATTCAAATCTCAGTGGTAAAGCCTTATCAAACCTTAGCTCCTTTTCGCTGAAAGCATAGACCGACCTAGCTATCTTCTCAAGTGTTCCTAAGTCATTTTGCTATTTTTGTGGTTGGTTCCCTTCTGGTTAATACCGTCCATTTTTTCCTGGATTTGTTCACTAAGCCATCGTTCTTGGACAATTTCACAACCATGACTCAAATGTTTGACGCATCTCCTCTACTGTCTTAATTTTAAATTTTTCTCCCATCCTGGTCAGTTATTGAACACCTCCAAAGAAGGAGGAGATCTCTCAGTTCATTGAGATGTAGGATTTTTTCTAGTGTTGATTGCTCCCTAACTCAATAAGATCATGCCATCATTCTACGACGATTTCACTACCAGGACGCAGGCATCTGATCTTTCCTTTTCTTTCTAATTTTTTTCCCCATCCTAGTCAGTTTTTGAGCAAACTCCAAAGAAGGAGGAGGTCTCCCAGTTCGTAGTTGTTGTGTTGATTGCACCATGGAAAGTTTGTTTATTTTATCATCATTCTACGACATTTCACTATAATTTTCCTAGAGTTCGATGTCTCGCTCCCACTCCGCCAACGTCGGATTCCCCTACGCCCCGTGGAAACGGCCTCGCGATGGTCCCCATTGAAATGCTAACGAGATAATCCTCCTCGTGAAACTAAAGAGACTATCAACATCAACAACAAAAGGGCCTTTCGAGATGGGGTGACCTGAGAGCTTAGGGGAGATTTGGGAATCCCCGGACCCCCTTCTCCTCGTCTCCTTCGCCTTCACACCTTCTGGTGGATGTCTTCAGGTGACTTCTCCGGGGGTTGTCCCTTCTTGAAGGGAGTGGGGGGTCCTCATGAGGTGACAAGTGACTCCTCGGATCCGCTGTATTCGTCACAACCACTCATCTCTCTTTACGCGACTCATCTCGAGTCGTTCATCTTGATCTAGTTGTTGTTCGCGATCGGTATCGGTTCTCTCTAGTTGACATTCCTAGTTGTGGTGCCCATGAGCCAACATCATCTCTGCACTAGTCGACTCTCCCAGGATACTCCCAAAATAGAGGTACGTCACGTTACAAAAACACATAACTCATAAATTTCCACATTAATCTATATGTAAAAACATACCTCAAATTGTAAAACTAGATCCTACAATCTTTTTTCCCTAATATTAAATATAATATAATGTCATACCTTTACGTATGTATCATCATTTTTAATGAAATCGGGTAATAATAATTTTTTGGGTTTATGAAAAAAGAAAAATTGAAAATGTGCTTGAATGAATAACTTACAGGTTATCTTATCCAAAACATTGTTTCAATCTAAATTTCTTCATAAAAACACAAATTATTATCATTTTATTTGAATATTTTTCTTTAAAATTTTATTGGATTCAAATCAATTTGAATGTTCTGTAGTTTGTGTAGCTATATCACCATGAAGTATTCTGTAGAAATTAAATTAGCTTATTTGGAACCAACTCGATTTTCCAATTGAAAAGATAAAATTCATCAAAATTGTGCTAAACATTTCAAAATGAGCCATATTTGTTGTCATGATTCTCATTCGTCGAAAAATGCCATAAAATAGCAAGATTTTCCTCAAACAGAGGTATAATTATTATTGTGAGGGAGGTCATAGGTCTTGTCCAAAGTTCAAATTAATGAAGAGTGTGGATTGATAATGTAGGCAATGGTTTACGAGTTTAAACAAGACTTATATCGTGCAGGTAGTAATAGTTCAGCGGATGGTACCCAAAAAGTAATAACTTCCATTGGCACATCATAAAATCATTAATCATACTAAGGCATAAGTAAAAAATTATTTGAAAGAATAACATAAACAGGCAGCTGCGTGCACTAATTTTATTGCTGTACGTCAATTCCATTGATTTCTTGACTACTTTATAATTATATCTTGGGTTTCTGAATTGTGTCTAACTCTCTTCGGTTGATTGCTGTCAGTGTCATTATTAGAATGACAACTCGAGGACCAAATTTCCTCTCTCTGAGATAATTTAAGATGATTTCAGTATTCACAACCACCTGAGGATCGGTCGTCACAAAACATCTTCTTATTCTCAAAACATCGTTCATTAAGCATTTTTTGATTGAAGTAACCCATAAACAATGTTGGTATCCAATGCACTAGAGTTTCAACCGCGTTCAGGTGTTTAGTTGACGGAAATTTTCAGTTGGACATATATCATGGTGATTTAATGTTATTTACGATCATGCTGATGGTTTTCTACTACAAAAACGGCAGTAATTCGGTTGTGGATTTTTCCCGATTTTAATTGTTGATGAGGTTGTAATCTTCAGTACAGCCCTAAGATATTCATGTCGAAGAGCTATCATTCGTCCAACCAAGATAGAGTAACAGGATAAGCCAATATATGCATCATACCCTGAAGTGGTTCTCTAGTTGAGGACCGTGATTATTTGGGCAGCTCTAGGTTGGAAGAAGCTAAATTTGATTTTTGGGTTCCGGAATTGTTTCTGAAACTTGGTAACAGTTTTCTCAAAAATATGAAGATAAATTTAGATTTACTTTCACATAAGAAGCCAAATATCAGAAAGTCAAAATATCAAGAAATTTCAAATATCAGACAGCCAAGAAAGGAAATCTGGTCAATACACCGGTCACTTCATTTTACGAACTGAAAAATTCCAGTCATGTTGAGATCGATTCAAATAAAATAACCATTACCGATGCAGTTAAATACTTGGGTTTGACCCTCGACTCCAAATTAAGCTAGAATAAACCCATAGAAAAGGAGAAATTAAAGTTAAGTTCAGGAAGATGTAGTGGTTGATGGGAAGGGATTCCAGTCTCTCTCTCCGCAATAAACTGCTCATTTATAAGCAGATCCTTCGCCCTGTATGGTCCTACGGAATTAAGTTATGGGGCTGTGCCAAAAGACAAACATCAAAAATGTCCAAATATCCCAGAATAAATTACCTATTGAGTAGTTTGGTGCGTGCACCTTGGTACACGAGGAACGATGATATTCATCGAGACTTGAGCATGGAAACAATCCACGAACTTATCACAAGATGCTCAAGGAGACACGAACAACGCCTCCGCAATCATGAGAACCTGGAAATGCTCTAAGTTTTGGAAAACGAAGATGAACTCTAGCGACTCAAGCGAAAATACGTTGCAAATTATTACACACAGGTTTATTATTTTTCTATATAGATCATTCGTCTGCACAGAACACGGCTTTGCGATTGTTACCACCAACTAACATGAAGAAAAACATCGATCGCATTTCGGTCAGCTAAAATTTGAACGGAGATTAGGCCTCTTTTGCGATTCTCACGCGTGTTTCTGATCTATCGCAAGTCCAACCCTTAAGTTCTCGTGGGGAGCGATCGGTTTGTCCTAAGGAGCTCCGCAAGGTCACAAAAAATTCTAAAAATTCAATACTATCTTAAATTGGTGGAAAAACAATACCTTTATTTCAAAACTGTTTGAGTTAGGGCGTTTTCAAAATTTCTACCCTTGGAAGTGTACTGCTATGAGAAGGGGCTGGGTTTTACTGTAAACGGGCTTTCAAGGAGTGTACAAATGATATGTAATATTGCTAGATGGATTGTATTTTAATATTCAGTTACAATAATAAATAACCTTCATCTTGCGATAATATCGACCTTGGGAGGTCAATAATTAAATCTCGGACTCAAGTCAAGTAACCACCTAGGTACCTACGTGTTGTTGGTAGTCCCCTCAGTGTTAATTTTTGCTAAGTTATGGGCTTGATTTCTGTCCTACTTCTATCTCTCCTTATCTAATTTTTTTCTGTGGATGAAAATCGGGAAAAACCCAGAAAAAGCCAACGAACCCCTTATTGTCCCATTCTTTTTAACCCTGGATCGGGGAATCCCCGGCGTACGGACGCGCGCTACCTGCTTGTCCGCCCTATTGTTGCGGCACTAAACTGGTCTCTTCAATGGGATTTAAATGGCTGACGTGTAATCATCATTATGTCCGTGTGAAAAGTTCACCGGATATACAGATGACATGAAATCGGTACAATTCTTTGATAGTTTGCAAACATGAAATAACCCATTTTGGTTTATTATTTTCAATAATGAACCTTTGGAATCAAGTAAGATTTTGTTTTAACTTCCCGTTACATTTAATGGTTTTTGTTTCAATATGTAATGTTGAATCCAAAAATCGAATACATTTTTTTTCATCCGTCCACCGTACCTACCAGTCAAGTCGCTCAGTTGTGCTTCCTTGGGATCCATTAAACGAATTTCGTAAAGAAGGGCAGCCAATGTAAATAATCACAAGAACATCTTACGAAATAATAGAATAGGTATAATTTTCCATTCGCCGATTTCTACAAGAATGACATAATTGATAAACGAGTCGCTTAGCAAACATTGTGTCTTGGTAACGATAATACAGAGGATCACCACCTAATGAAGTGACACTAAATCTACTCTGATATTTCTACAAGAACCTTTGTGATCTCTTTTCGATATCTGGATACTCCTTGTTAGTATAAGAACGTTTTTAATGTTTCAACGTTTCTAAGAAGTTTATTCATCTAGAGTTTTGGCTCAAAGTGCATAAATTGTGTTACAGTTGTATATTAAACAACTGTTGTTTTAACACAATTTATGCACTTTGAGCCAAAACTCTAGATGAAAAGAACAGTTGTATATTAAACAACTGTTGTTTTAACAAAATTTATGCACTTTGAGCCAAAACTCTGGATGAAAAGTATAGTTACTATACTTTTCGGAATAGAGTTTAAAGTTACTCAGTTGTGCTTCCTTGGCATCAATGAAATGAATGAATTAATGAATTTCGTAATGAGGGGCAGCCACAACTTTCTGATATTTCTATACGAACCTTTGTGATCTCTTTTCGATATTTTTGCACCTTTGTGGATACGCATTGTTAGTGTAAGAACGTTTCAACGTTTCTAAGCAGTATTCATCCAGAGTTTTGGCTCCATGAGCATAACTTGTGCTACAGTTATATTATTAAACAGCTATACACAACCCGAGTTGAGGTAGGTAATATAATGGATATAAGCAAATTCATTATATTTTCAAGCAAATTGGCTATGGGTTTGATAAGTCACGGACAGTTCGAAATTTGTCGTTTGAAGCAATCCACTTTTGGTATCATTCCTGGATATTTGAAGATATGGAGTCTGCAATGAAGAAATTAATTAGTAGACTTTCTAATATTAAGAAAACCGGCCTTGTAAGTGTAAAAATGTCAACTTTTTGAGAATTTCTTAATCTCATTTTATTGGAGTACCAAATATGATTCATTGTGGATTTCCAGTTGAAGTGGGTGTGAACAATTATTTCTCAAAGAATTGGGAGTTTGAGGGTGTGTGCTGGCAACAAGAGTGGCCCGGCCCACTGGGAAGTTACTCATCCCTACTGTGTCTGTAGTGTGCATGTCAGGGTAAATTTCATCAATATTCATTCATTACAAACATTTCATATATTTTGTAATTGGGCATGTCCCGTTTCTATCAAAAATAAATAAAAAATAAAAAAATTGATGTCCTCTAACTCCGTACTGCTTCATAGTATTCTCATTGTCTGGTAGGTAATTGATTTTCGTGTTTTCTCTAACCAAAATCATCGACACAGAACGAGCTGCAACTCCCTCACATTCAAACGCAGACCACTCGTGACATTCTCGATATCGTGAGCGTTACATTCGCCCTAAGACAGGACTACGATATAGAGCGCTTTCCTTCTAATCTGTCTATATTTGAAGTCGACATTCTATCCCAATGTGGGATTTGTACTGTAACTGATGAGCTAACTATAGATTCGCACTTTCATTTCGTACCGGCTCATTAGAACGGGTTACCAAGAACGATTTACTTTGACTCTGATCTCCTCGTCCTTACTAATCTTTCATTATCCTCGAACACGTTCTATAATTAACAGGGTGCAAAACGGCATGATAGCTTGTTGCTCCAACTTGATCGGAGATGAGCTGATAGGCGGCCCTTCCCGGTGTTAGCGTGTCCTCGATCAGATATACTATCACCGTTTGTAGATCTAACTTGATACGACTCTTCATTGTTTGGGTTGTTTGTCATCCACCTGTATGTAACTGGTCTATAATCAACAACCGTTGAAATATCTGAATTCTTATACCTTCCACTTATAGATTTGGATGATTCGATTCGAAGTATAGGATTATCACACCATAACATTCCAACTACAACACAATTAACTCTGGATTTTTTACTAGTTTTTTCCGTTATAGAATGGGTCACCCGGTTTTCAGACCTAAAATTTACCAACTTCTCACAATCTTAAATACATAAAAATTAATTATACAACCTTTCAGTTTCCAAGTTGATCAACTCCTACCCTTGCCACATCCTTTGTCTATTATGTAATCACATGATTTCATATTTTATACGTTTTGATAATGGAATAGTTGAGTATTTAACTTTATTTACGTTTGATGTTTTTGTTACAGCTTACCTCCAGCCCAGCGGAGGTGAGGAAGAAGACGAGGAAGATATCGCTCGGTGCCCAGTTTGCGAGTCCACATTCCCAGACGTTGATCTGTAAGTCACACCTCATTTGCACTAGAATTTCTAATCATGACAATAAGCCTCCCGGTGTTGTATCTGCGAAGGCATAAAAGAAAATATTAGTAAATTCCTTCTCCGGCACAGTAGAGCTAATATAAACTTCATAAAATCTCAACCAGTAAGAAACAACAGAACAAATATTTGAGGTACTAGTAATTGTTTCTTAATAATTTATCATGGACACTAAGATTTTTGCAAGATTCCTCGCCTCCAATTTCCCTCTATCTTATGAGTATACTCTAACTTCTTTTTGTGGTCTAGCCACCAATTTCCCCTTATTACTAGACACCAACCCTCCCCAGAACTACACCTCTACTCTCTAAGTTAGTACATAGCTACTCCTAATGTGGTAGACTACAAACCTCCTCTTGTGACTTGAACCACAGCTTCCCGGATATTCCAGACTCCATCTCTCCTTTATGGGTCGCCCCCAATTTTCCTGTACGGGACAGACCCCAACTGCCCCTCTTGGCCTCTAGCTTCCCCAATATACTAGTCTCGTACTTCTCTTGGGGCTTCAGTAGCTTCAGCGATTATGGCATCTCTTTTTCCGAACCTCTGGGCAAGAGCTTTACCCACACACTCAAATATCTAGGAATCTTACCAGAATTTCGAAATAATTCATCCTGAAAGATGACGTTTTCGAGGATTGCTAGATTCCAACTCCTTCTTGATTGGACCACTGCTTTCCAGACTGGCTAGACCCCAACTTCCCTTTATTGGACAGACCCCAAGCTTCCCCTCGTACTCCTCTGTATAAATCATACCATGGCCAGCTTAAGTAGCTTCTAGCGATTAGAATATCTAATTTCCAGAATCTCTAGGTAAGAGCTCCTCCCACACAATCAAATAACTAAGTAGTTTCATCAAAATCTCTCGAACCCAAATATCGGTACAAATTTTCCAGGGTTGCTACACTCACACTTCTCCTTATCATCCCTATATGAATGAACCCAATCTCACATGATGGGCTACACCACAGCATTCCTTAAGGGCTAGACCCCAACTTCCATTAAATGACTTGATACCAGCTTCTGTTCGTAAACTGGAGAAGAAAATCACATTTAAAGAGGGGTTTCTTGTTTTAAATGGAATATTTTCGACTTCACTGTGGTGCAGACTAAAAAGTTTATTACGAATAAATCTGCCTACCACGTCTTCTACGATCATCTCAAGGTATCGATTGAAAACAGTCTGGACGTATTGATAACGTTTCCGTGGCCCCTAAGAAAACAACAAAAGGTCTCAAGATTGATGACACCGCGACTAGGCCTGAAAAGGCGGCGTGCGAGACAGCCCGGTGCGCACCTTTGATCATCGCGCGCCGCCCAGACTCGGAAACGATGTCAAGACACGCACGCTTCAGTAAAAACATTCAACAGAGGGTTTCGAGAGACAATCGATAGCCGTCTCGATTATCAGGGGGATCGATTGGATGTTCCTTGTGATGTGAATTGATGGACGGCAGACTGTCTTTTGTCGTTCATAGTGATTCCTTCCTCTTCGCCGCGATATTGCAATTTAAACACTAATACACTAAAACACTTTTTACGCACATACACGCACTTAAGACCCTCTGAAAGGAGCTTTCCAGACAGTTTTCGGTGTAATGACCGCCTCCACGCGTCTGCCTTGTGACCCCCTCACGTGCGCCTTTCAGAACCCAGACCTGACTGCCAGGGTTAACCCTCAAAATCGTTCAACCTACGCCGAAGCTACACCCCGCGATTTACCTCTACACTTGTTTCTAGCGTTATAACTTTCCAGACAGCAATACACGCAGTCGTAGATCTTCAAAATTCTCAGAGGTGTTTGAATCTGTTATCATTGTTGCAAATCCTTGAAAGTAGCAAATCCTAAAGACATATAAATAAGGAAAAAAATTAAAAATCTTTAAAAAAAATGCAAAAAATAATTCTTATCTTTTTCTTTTTAAATCTACATAAAAAATAAAAAATTTAAATCTATGAATAAATCCAAATAAATAAAAAATAAATATAAATAAATCAGAATAAGTTGAATCGAAGTTTGAAGTTTGTTTTCTCCACTGCAGACTCATCAATAACTTTTTAATTGGATGCTGCAGTATGAGGAAGGTCTGATGGCGAGAAAACACTACATACGATAAGGAGAGGTTAATGGTGGCAATCCAGCTCAAGTGAGGGTGCTCATACATTTTCCGAAATTTGGGAAAGCCAAAATATCTATTTTCAATATTTCTTAGTACCCTAAGTTTGTCCGTCTGTCTCAGACTTACACATTCAGATCAAAATTTTGTGACATCCAGTACCTTGAGGGAAGATCCAACCCAGCTGATGTTCTTAAAATTACATGTATCGCAGCTATTGAAAATCAAGAAGAAACTTACTGTAACCATATAACAATTTGAGACCTATAACTTGAAAAAAGTTGTGTACCTCCTCTTCCTTCACCATTTTTTCTTCTTCGCCTGTTTTTCGTAACTTCTTGGCCGATTTCAATGCTGTTTTTTTCAATCATGCAGTTTTATACTCTCTAGGAGCGTGAGCTATTGGCATTCTCATTCCTAAAAACATAATAAATACAAAATGGCTACCGATGGAGGTAGTTGTGGTTGGTTACCAATGGTAATGAAATTTGATGCCCTTAGAGAATTGAAAAACAAGATAATCGTCGCAAACCGCATCAAAATCTGATAATCGACTTAGAAAAATACAGTTCTTCAAATGCCGAACAGGTCTGATAAATAAATCTAAATTTATTCTTTAATAGGCAGAAAATTTATATTACAATTTCAAAAATAAACTCCAACTTAAGGCATGCGTAGGTATTTTGCTGACAATTTTGAAAAACCCATTTCACTTAAATGTAGGTACTATAAAAGTAAAGCAAAAAAAAAAAAAAAAAACAAGAGCAAGTTGAGTTTTGAATAATTTCCATCATGGTCATATCTAATTTGTCATTCTGACTACAGAGGAATGGAGATTGAAATCTATTGTTTCTCATGAGGTCATTTACATTTTCCTCCTACAGGTCCAGTTTGAAACAACACAAGTGTGGCGTATTAAAACACCATTAAACACAATTTAAAACAAACCATTTTTCGAAAAATTAGTTTAAAACAGTGCCAACTCTTATTGTTTGTAATTTTTACGAACACATCTCGATACTTCATGGTCTGAAATCGATGGCTCGTTAGGTAGGTGTTGGAGGCTCGGTTAGAAATGCACTTATCATAAGACAGCCGTTCGCGTGTCAAAAAGCACTGAAGAAGCATCTGGCTGATTTCTCACCGAAACTTTCGGGATTTTCTCAGGTCTGACGAGTGGATCTCACGATCCACCAAATTGAAGTGGTTATTGCTCCTGCCGAGGGTCTTCCTATACAAAGTAGTTTATACGTTGATTTTTGACCTCTGAAGAGGCAATTTGCCAGCAAGAGGGGGACTGGAGTTCCAGGGTTCAATTTGTTTGGAAATCGTATCATTTCCTGGGGGTAACAATGGAGGTTCTCGGCACGTAACAGATACAAATTACAGATTGTAGGGACCATCCCCGAGCTGCTCGGCGTGGACGGGGCAGCTCGATACTAACCAGCACGACCGAGCGGTCTTGAGTTCTTAGTATGTCGTAGACCTAGATTATAGTAATAGTTCTAGACGGGGAGGTTCTTTTCCTCTTGCTGGTGAAAGTAGCTGAAGCTAAAAATATTTTTGAAGCCAGAAAATGCAGAGGTACCAACAGCACATGTCAAATTAGGGCAGAAGGCGTTGAACTTATACTATGAGTACCGCCGTGTCACTCGCCCTGCTGATCACACGCTGAACTCAGAAGTTCCTGAAAGGCTCCCTGTGGAGTTCTAACAACGTAAAGCTACCAAGAGCAAAGACGTGTTCTTTAGCCAGGAATTTTAAACTACCCTAAAAAATCCAAATTTTTCCAAAAATGGCCCAAAAAACGTATTTTAGTGTTTTTGTTGTTTTATCATCATCATAGTCATAGTAACATTTATCTATAATATATTTGTGAAATTCTATAAGCTCGTGGGAATGAGTGTGACACGAACATGGACTTCTAACATCTTCGAAACATACCATGTTCAAACAATATGTTGGTACGGTAACTGAAAATCTAAAAAAAAAACACATTAAGTATATGTGTGGGTACTCTTTGGGTTTGGGGTGACGAGGAGAAATTTTTTGATGTTTTTTAAAAGTTTTAACCAAGAGGTTTATTGTATATTTCAACGATTAGTACTATGAGACTCACACTAGATTGATTTTTTTAAAACCATAGTCAGGAGATTTATTTAAAACTCGCTTATAACTAATACATTAACTGCATGGATGGACTTTTGGTTTTTTCAACTGTCAACTTGTTGTTTTGTACAGCATTTTTTCCGAGTATTGTAATGTCTTATCCTACATTTAAATGTTGAAAAGTTTAATTTCGAAATCGTTCGATAGATTGCTGGAGGAACGAACAATTTTTGAACTTTTTCTCCTCTTTGACAGACTGATCAAGTTGTCATGGATCCACGTCGATTTTTTAAAACCATAGCTCCGAAGATTTCTTTGAAAATTCGCTCATAACCTGCATGGATGGTCTCTTGGTTTTTTTAACTGTCAACTTGTTGTTTTGTACTCCATTTTTTTCTGATAAGAAGCAAGAGTATTGCAAGGTCTTATCCTACATTTGAATTTTGAAAAGATTAATTTTGCAATCAATCTAGAGACAAGTCACTTCTAAGGGTTGAAGAATAAGGTTTGAAATTTTGAAAACGCCCTAGCTCAAAAAATTGATATAAAGGTATTATTTTAAATTATGGTATTATTTTATTATGTAAATACGTTTTTTCATCAATTTAACATAGTATTGAATTTTTAGAGACCACGCGGAGCCCTGTAGGACAAAAAGTTCGTTCCTTACGAGAATTTAAGGGTTGGATTTTCGGTAAATTAGATACACTAGTGTTAATCGCAAAAAACCGAAATGCGATCGATGTTTTTCTTCAAGTTGGTTGATGGTAACAATGGCAAAGCCGTGTTCTTTGCAGACGAGTTATCTATATAGAAAAACAATAAACCTTTGTGTAATAATTTGCTGCGTTTTTCAAGTTTTGAGGTAGAAATACTAGTCCAGCGTTCTGTTTTTCTCAACTGGTCAACGACTCATTTATTGAGAAATTTTACGTTCTTTCCAACGGTATCCGTATTTTCAATTTTTGAAAAGAAAAAAAAATTGTAATTCAAGGGATTTATGACCGTTTTAATGGTGTAACGTTGAAAACACGAAAAGTCTTCAAATTCAAAAAAGTCGGATTTTAGCGGGGTTAAAAAAACTGCAGGAGGCATTTTTTGTTGCAAATTAGTTGTAGAAAGTACTCCCGAAGTTTAGTGTATAACTTATGGGACACTTTCTATTTTGAATTGAATTGAATATCAAGTGTAAATACGAGGGGGGACCCAAAAGTAACCGGAATTTCGACGTAACTTCTTCATTTTGCAATATTTTTACACCAAATTTTGATCACCTTCAAAGTAATTACCACTGACTGCAACACACTTTTCCAATCGCGTCTTTTATTGCTCAAAACATTTTTGGAATTCATTTAATGGAATGAGCTTGAGGTCATCCGGCGATTTTTGAAGGCAATTTTTTCAGGAAAGTAAAATGTGGAAGTCGATGGTAGGGATGGGTATCGTTACAAAAGTATCGATATTTTGTATCGATACTGTATCGTATCCGAATATCGAGTATCGATACTTGTGCCACAAACTATCAATATTATTTAATATTCCCAAGAAAAATAATTTTTTCAACTGTTTATTCATTTTTCACTATCATGAGTCCAAGCGGAGTGATTTTTTCCATGATATTAACGTTATTTATGCAACCAAAGAGTAATGATCCAAGAACCTCTCTAACTTCTTCATTTTTTAGGCATTATGTTGAATTTTCCGCGAAAACTGTATCGATGTTCGATGTTTAGAAATATCGGATCCAAAGTATCGATATCCAATAATATTGGATAGTGCAGTATCGATACTTATCCCTGGTCGAGGGAAGAAGTGTCTTTGTAGCCGCCTCTTTGAGTGTGAGATTCAATCGAAGAGAGGGTGGAGGGGGGGGGACGTGTTTGTGATTGATAGGACAACCCCCGCCGCCCCTTGATAAAAATGACTAGAACCGCTCACCGGGGGGGCGGCGCAGTACACGGATCGGCACTTAACCGAACCGCCCCCGACCAAACATCCGTTGTCCCCCCTGATGAGTCCCTTCCCCCCGGCCTTGATGAGAGCCCTGATGAGAACTGATGAAAAGACCCTTCGACCTCACCCTCACGATTGAAAGATGAGCCGGGAACGATTCAGACACCCACTGATTAACACCGTCATTACCACCAAGGAGGTTCAAGGGTGAGAAAGCCGCTTCCTCGGTTAATGTCTCGTCGTGTCGTCGTATAAAAGGGGTCGTCGTCGTCAGTCCGCACTTGACGTCGATTTTCCATTAACTCCGAATTACTCGACCGATTTCGAACAAAAGACTGTCGTTTCCGGATGGAACGAATTAAACCCTCCGTCTGAAACCCTCGTCTCCAGCGAGGCAACAGCTGATAAGCTAATAATGAAGCTACCGTGATGGAAGAAAATATAGACTTTTCGCGACTTTAACGACTGGAGATCTGTAGGGCTAGCAGATGTAAACTTTTTTGGTGGAATTCAAGTAGTCGCAAAATAAAGTGCGGACTCTAGAAGACACGCTATCTACAATCAAAATTAGAATAGTGGAGTGTTCGGATGCAAATCAATTATCGATAACATGCAAATATCGATATTTTGCCACCAAGTACCAATAAAAATAGGGATTGTATTCCAATTATCAATTATTTGTTTAAAATAGGAGTTACAATTTTCAAATCGCTATACCTCAAAAATTCTCGATGTGGAGGCATCGTTTTTTCGCCATTTTAAAATAGAATCGAATGAGACCATTTCGCGGATTTCAGAATGATTCAAAACGGATTAATGTGTGGTTATTTTTCTCCCAGTTGAGTGTTGTCCTCCTTCACCACAGATTTATCGCAAAAGGACGCCCAAGTCTTACTGTTGGGAAAGTCTTCCTAAAAAGGAAGAATTTGTGAAATTCGCACAAGAGTTGAAAAATAAATTTGTTAGCTCGAAGACAAATTTCATAAAATTTGGACATTTCCAAAGTGTGCTTATAAGAACTGATCACCTGCAGGTTTGGGGCACAACTGGACCTCAAATGTAGCCCATGTACCAAATTTCATCAAAATCGGTCAATGGTAACTAAGGAACGTGCAGGAACGAAAAAATTGTTTGTAGAAAGATTTTCGAATTGTACGGACCTTGAAACGTAAACTATCAAATTGGGTAGGGGGGGGGGGGGTAAAAAGTTGTTTTCTTGGTCGATTCTGAAGATTCATTATTGATAATAGTAAACCAAAATGGGTTCCCACTTGACAAAAATTCCACTTTTTCGCAAGTCGGCAATCCGTAATTTTATCATTTTTGAAATCTGCGGGAAAAAGTCTGCCAATTGGATGTAGCACATAGCTTCCTTGTGCCCATAACCCGATTGCATAGATAATCCGACGCAAAGTAGCTTCTCTCCAAACATCAATCATTTATGGCTGTTACAAGTAAATTCTCGTTTGCGCATGCGCAGAGGCTGCTATCGGTTACGGGGCTATGATTTTTGTAGAGGACCATCGCCAATCCATATATTCCCTGAAAATTTCATTGAAATCGGATGTAAAGTGTAGAAGTTAAGGCCGTCTGCGCTTGCGCAGCAGTTTTTATTGTTTCAGACCGGGGATGATGATTTTCGTAGGGGACCATCTACACGCCAATCCGTACAATCCCTAAAAAAATTATCGAAATCAGACAATAACTTCGTATAGTTTTGCCGGTAACATGGATTTCATGACAGACAGACACGGAACCAAAATTGTTCAGATAGGCCTGAAACGTAAAACGAGTGAAAATTTTGATTTTGGAGACATTTTTTTTTTCAACCTTGAAAAGTGAAAACGCTTCCTTTTCCTTCATATTGCTTCCGCTACCATGGCAGACTCGGAAGCAATATGAAGAATAGCTTTGAACCGAATTTTTGGCTACTACAGTAATAAATGGAAGTACGGAGGTTTCTGACTCTGGACCACCCTGCATTGTGGCGAAGTGTATATTTCCATTCGATATCGTTGAGAATCGAAGATCGCAACAAACAGAGCTTTAACTTTAGCATGGAACATGCTTTAGTTTTGGACTAACTACCCAAAAAGTGTCCCGATTCTCCAACCCATCCCTACTAAGCCGAAAAGCGGGACTGAAGCATGTTCCATATTCTTTGAATTTTAGCCAAAAGCTCTAAGTAGTAAGATGAGGCCCGAAGGGCGCAGTTTTTTCCTAAAAATGAAAATATTGGAAACCTCTCCAATGGGCAAATAAGTGGGAAAACGAGGAATAGTCGATCGTACAACCAGGGAGGAGGAACTGTAGATCGAACTCTTACTGTATTCTCAACAAAATGTCGGTCTATGTTGCCTCCTTAATTATGTGGATTTTGACTGTTGCGCAGGTTGGACGATCACTTGGTGAGCGGTCACAGGTACGCGGCGAACCAGTACCGCTGCGATAAGTGCAGCCGCACGTACGCCTGGCGCCCGTCTTTGCTGCACCATCAGGCCACCAAGCACGGCGAACTGCGTCGCTACCCCTGCGAGAACTGCCCCAAACTCTTCTCTGACCCTTCCAACCTTCAGAGGCACATAAGGTAATAGTTAGTATAATGGCAGGAGTGACTTCACTTTTAGACCGACTTAAAAACGTCACTCTGTTGCTTGTCATGGGATGACGATGTTTGACTTTGACCACCATGGATTTCTTTGTTATGGTGAAAATCTGCCTGATTCCTTTTGACATTTTCATGTCTTTGCTTTGGCACATGAACTGAAAAATCGTCACGAAAACTTTGATGCTTGGGTACATGAACTAACAACCTTACTTCACTACCTTGTTATGTAGAGGTTGACATGAAAATGTCCCAATGTGTTGCAGACTCGTATGCAAGCATTTAAAATTGAGTTTATGATTTCGAATCGAGTGTGAAGCGTTTAGTTCTTTCTAATAGGCTTGATTGTGAATTTCATTTTCCTTTCCAATTAATTTATGTAAATCTTAGTTACCTGTTCACTTACATGAAAGTTTTGGGGTTTTTCTAATTTCTTCGATTTTGTAAAATGTTCTCCCTGTATCCATGGTGATGAATAAAACAAATTTTAACATGTTTAATGTTTTAGGGCTGGGGGTCGTTCTGTGAATTCCGACACGCAAATCTGCAACGTTTTTTTTCTTAGTTACCACGGACCGATTTCTTAGTTACCAGGTTATATCGGCTCCATTTGGGGTCTAGTTGTACCAAGATGGTCACTGATCAGCTGAGTGAGCTCCAAGGCCATTTTCTCTCCTGTTGAACGCAGGAAGCTGAAATTTGAGAAGCAGGGTCAATGGAGAATGCTGAAGGCGCCTGAGTGGTCACTAATCAGCTAAGTGATCGGCAATCTAATTTCTCCCTTGCGAGGGAAAAACATTAAACATGATTTAATGTTTTTCCCTCGCAAGGGAGAAATTGAACAGAGATTCCAACAGAACGGCCACGCAGGTTCCCAGGCAGCACAGTGAAGAGACGGACACCCGTCTGTAGGGGATTTGACCTCATCGAGGCCTCCAATGTAATAATTCGCAGCGTTTTTGAACTGAGTAGGTATTTGCGCATCGCTACAGCCAATACAGTACAAACCATCATGAAAAAACATCCGATTTCACCTAAGAACCTCTCCTGGTAACCACACTCGATACTAGCAAACATCACTCGTTGGAAAGCTCTCGATTTATGCCGAAACTTATGCCGAAGAAACCACGGCAAACATGGTAACGCTTTTTTGCGAAAATTTGGAATTCGGACTAAATTTAGGATGGACCCCAGCGATAAGACATATTCATGTCAAAAGGGCTAATTTTCCAATCTGACTTGATGCGGACGCAACTGTGGGGTAACCAAACCGCAATTGACTGAGATGCCATCCAATATTATTCCAGTATTGATCCAGTTTCAACCGGCTCTCACTTTTCAGTGTAGAAAGAGGAACACATCAGTGAAAACAGCCGAAAAACAGGGTCACTGATCAAGTGGAAATTGTCTCCTTCTTCTTCTTCTTATGGTTCCTGAAGCATCCCCTGTATCTTTCGACGAAGTCGTTTGACAGCCCACTCTTGTATATTAAAATTGAAGAAAAACTCACTTTGCCATAAAAAATTGTAAAAAAAAACTTAGTAATAAAAATTGTTCTAAATTTGTTTTCCACTACTTGATGAGAGCAATACAAACCTACACCTGTTCAAAGGGGACAAGTTTGCCAGTAGGCCAAACATAAATTTTGGCTAAGAATTTAAAAAAAAGTTCAACGAATAGTCGTGTACAATCACACGAATAGTCGTAGTTTCACGATGGTCAAATGCCACCTAAGAAAGAAAATACCTCCCGTGTTCGATAATTACCACTGAGAGGGGTTGAGGGATGCGACTAGAGCCGCAAGAGGTTTTCTATGGTTCAAAAATTGTCACCTAGACCTCAAAACAGCCGACAAAACCGCCGATACGAGACTCAATCAGAGACAAAATTACACGGTCGGTTATGGATCGATCAATCCCATTATTTATCGTTTTTCTATTGTAGACCCACTAGGCCTACCCTGGCCATCAATTGAAACGTAATATTATTCAACAGGCAGTAAACCTACCTGGTTGATGGTTTGACGATCCCCAAACGAGCCAGGAATCACCTCGCCGCTGTTTGCTCGAGCCAGTGGGAATATTAGGTACCGCCGACCGAACATAATGGGTGATGTGTGCCCACTACTGCACACTATCTTGAATAGACTGTTTCACTCGGTCTATAATTGGTGCACTGTCCAATTACCCTGAGCCAACAGTTCGACCCGCCCTTGCTCTAGTATGCACCGCCCAATCAGTCTCCGAGTCCCTGGAGGGCCTCTCACATATAATAGCCATCGCTTGCATATTGTAATTCAATGTATTCTCAGTCTGCTTATTCTTACTCCAAAAGATTTCTAAACAGAAAACATCCTTCTGCATCGGTCTTTGTGCAATTTTTACCGTTTTCATCCACTCAAACCATACAAGCCCAAGAATGACTGAATATAGGATCTGGTTATTGGCAATTCCCTTTTAGAGTGTACCGTTGTTGCTTGTAGAATCCAATACCGAAAGCGTAGGAACAGAGACAAATTGGCTGCAAATAGATTGGAATCTGAGGAGGCGGTGAGTGACAGATCTTCAACAAAGCAGTTTCTAGAAAAAAAACTCTTCAAAATCTTCAAACTTGGAAGATTGGAAATGGGAGCATTGAAAATGGGGTCAACTGTAATTCAACTCCTTCTTTGCCGAGCTTTTGGTGAATTTATTACCTTCTTCAGGGCTCGAAGGACGTTTTAATTATGACCATACCAAGCGTCACTATAATTATTCAAGACCACTATGGTATTGAATGAAGAAATGAACTAACAACGATTATTGTCTGGGCTGTTGTTCTCTACAAGCTGTGATACTCTTTATATTTAATTGAGTTATTATATTCGTCTAATTGTTCCCTGAACACTGTTGTTTAGTTCATTTCTTCATTCGACACCATAGAATGTTGGTCTTGAATAATTATGGTGGCGTCTCCACCATCTCTTGTCATGTTGACGCTTGGTATGCTCACTGAGTAAAAAGTCCTTCGAGCCCTGAAGAAGGTAATACATTCACCGAAAGCTCGGCAAAGAAGGAGTTCAAAATAGTTTACGTAGCGTGTTATGTTACATAGGGCGTGTTATGTTACCCTACAGTAGGGTGGATCTACATAATTTGCTCATCAAACCTATAACCCTTGAAATTTTGGGGTGCCTCCAGCTCATTCGATTGATCTTCTTTCGGTACATTCCATATCTGTACTCGAAAATCAGGTAAAATTACTAATAGTGAACTATTTCCAGGACGAATGATTACCTCAAAATAGTAGGTAAGTGCGGTTTTTGACGTTTTGTTTGTTTGTTTCAGGTCCCACCACGTCGGCGCTCGATCCCACGCTTGCACAGAGTGCGGAAAAACCTTCGCGACGAGCAGCGGCCTGAAGCAGCACACTCACATCCATTCTAGCGTCAAGCCTTTCCAATGTGAAGTTTGCTTCAAGGTACAAACTCTGATCGACAAAATGTATTTGCTATTGTCAGTGGACACCGACCATAGGAGAACTTCAGAAACTTCACACATCAGAAACGAGTCTGTCCAATTCCAACGGACAAACTGCCACCAGTCAATTTCTTTCAGAAAAATTTCTTCAAAATCTAGATTACGAGTTAATTTTGATTATCTCCAGAACCCCCGAGTACGCAATGCCTATGATTTTGACACAAAATTGAAAATTTTATAACCTAGAAGAAGTCCAAATTGTTTCAGAATGTTCAAAATCTAACACCAAGATCAACCAAGATCACCAAATCTCCTCTTTGCGTACTGAAAGATCTTCCGTGGTCGTAAATTCCAACTGATCAGATGTTCTTCATCCACTTGAGCGTTTTCCCGTGTCTTTCACGAAGTACGGGATCAAGTCAACAGTCTAGTCTGACCAAAGCCTGTGCATTTTTGTGTTGCAGGCGTATACACAGTTCTCGAATCTTTGTCGACATAAGCGGATGCACGCCGACTGCCGCATGCAAATCAAGTGTGCCAAGTGCAGCCAGACGTTCTCCACAGGGACCTCCCTTGCTAAACACAAAAGGTAACATTTTAAGATACTTCAAGAAATTCTTACAATTTCCTACTGTAGAAGTAGTTGCATTGACGATGATAGTTGATGTACTCCTTCGGTTTGATGAGCATCCGTTTCAACATTCATCAACCAAAAGGATACTCATTCAATTGTAACTGCATGGATGCAGCTAAAATATGTGTGGTTTTTTTCTTTCATTTCACAGATTTTGTGACTCGACCAATCCATCACCAGGAGGCGCTATGTCTCACCCTCACCACGGGCCCCACCCCTCGCCAAACCCCTTCATGCTGTACCCGAGGCCAGGACTGCCTTTCTACCATCCAGGCCTCCTGCCGACGTACTCAGGCTCACACCTGTTCAATCCCCAGGCTCCCTTCTTTGGCTCTCCCCACGTCCCCTTCCCTATGGCTAACCACGCTCAGCTGTCCAAGGAGGACTTAGAAGACAAGTACAGGCTGAGAATCAACCCGTACAGTTACCCGTGAGTAATTATTCCCAATCAAATACCTCTTTAAGAGTTTATAAAAGTAACCCCCTCGCAAACTACAATCTAACATTGTTGATCACGCTGCACCAAATCAGCCACCGGATTTGATAACCACTCTAACATCATCATTTCAAATTTCAGGAGGTCTAGGAGTCCTTCTCTCTCAGACAGTGCTCTATCCCCTGTGGATCCAGTTACCCCTCCAGTCAACCCCTTGAATCACAAAAACAAGGTGTCTCCAGCCGCTGCAGAAGAGGTAACATATTTTCCCATTCTACCCCGCTGTTCAAAATATCGCTTACCAGTAATTTTAAATTTTGAATATAATTTTCTCTGTATCGTCCTATCTAGGCTGTCTCAAACGAGCGTCCCAGTCCAGCAAGACCACCAACTTCAGCAAAAGTTCAACTCGATCAACCACAAGACCTTTCATGCAATGATGGTAAGAGCTGTCAATTGTCGTTATGATTTTGAGTCTTAAACTTTTATTGATCTCTGCCTACATGCAATATTACCACTTACATAACTTTGAATCCATGCTTTTTCAGGTTTGAGATCGCCATTGTCATCGAGATGTCAATCACCGAGTGATCAGCCGTTGGACTTGCGAATTGGTGTGAAGCGGAGAAGGAGCCCAAGCCCAGACAATTCCAAAGAGGACGGAGCCAACTCTTGGAGGAACGTCGAGAATGGCAGCCCTCCTTGTAAAAAAGGAAGTTACGAAGAGACTGTGAAAAAGGAAAAGGAGGAGGATGATGATGATAAGTCTGAAATCAAAGTAGAAATTGAGGAAGACGAAAAAGAATTGCCGAAAGATGCAGTAGATCGGGAGAGCAGTCCAAAACTGAAAACTTCCGATTCCCCTGCCAACTCTTTCAACAATTCCACCGGTTCTTCTAATAATTCCGTTTGCTCTGACATACCTTCGCCTCCCGTCTATCCCCGTCCAGTGCATCCCATGTTCCTGGAAACCCTATATAATCACCAGCAAGCTTCATCGCCGTTCCATCCTCCTCCAAATCCAGTTTTCACGTCTCCATCGGCCGCTTCTGCAGCCACCAAGTTCTCCAGGAGCTTCCCAGCCTTCCTGGGAGCCATCGGTGGACCCACGTACGACCTGGCATCTCGTGGACTGCAGAGTCTGCATCACCATCTGAATGGTCGAGGTCCTCCACCGAAGACGTACCAGGATGTTCTGGGAGCACAGAGCGCTACTCAGGGTGCTAGAGTCAAGGATAGATATGCGTGCAAATTTTGTGGAAAAGTATTCCCAAGGTGAGATATCAAATCATCCATTAAATTGAAAATACCGTCATTGATACATTGAAAATAATACCAAAAAAATTCTTTCCAATTTATTCATCAATCTGTTAAATTTGATTGTTTCAGGAGTGCCAATCTTACACGACATCTGAGAACTCACACCGGAGAACAGCCCTACAAATGTAAATACTGCGAGAGATCGTTTTCAATATCTTCCAACCTCCAAAGACACGTTAGAAACATTCACAACAAGGAAAAACCCTTCAGGTAAGCGTATTACCTAATAATAATTTATTATGTTTAAATATTTATATTAGGTATCAATAATTGAATTTTTCCTGAATTCATTATGTGTGGTTTTTGTGTTACAGGTGCCCACTTTGTGACCGTTGTTTTGGACAGCAGACCAATTTGGACCGCCATCTGAAGAAGCACGAAGGAGAGGATGGTCAACCGGTAAGTGTTGGAGTTTCCTTTTTGGGTTTCAATAACACATTTGTCATAGACTCCTCACACTAGGCCTTCACCTGGACTTCTCATCCTTATCGTGCAATAATTGCTTAGTGATAGTAGTGGAGTTGAAGTGCGTGCAATGAATCGTTCTTCAGCTCTTGCTCCATGATTTGCTGTTTGAAAGTTATACGTAAGCCTTCTTCATGCATATTGAAGGAATTTCAATATTTGGTAACTTGCTGTCCGATGGAGGGATGTTGAAATGAGGGGAAGGTTGGTGTGAGGAGGTTTGAGTTCGAATGCATGTTGATGAAGAGGTAAGAAGGAAGCGGTAACAATCAAGCTCTGGTAAGAGCAGAAGAAGATGACATCGAACCGTGAGTACAGCACATTTACCCTTGTGTGGTACGTGTGGTCGGACCAAATTGGTGTCTTTATTTGGGTTATGTTTGTAGGCTGCTGCTGACTCTCCCAGCTCAGACAATGAAGATCTGGCCACTGGGACGACCAACCGGGAGGATGCGTACTTCGACGAGATCCGTTCCTTCATGGGCAAAGTTGCCTCGTACAACAACAACCTGAGCCATCATGGTCTCGACAACAACTTCGGTGCTACCCCCGACCCCAAGTACTTCGGATTTCCACCGCATCCTGGTTTTGGCGCTCGTGACACCTCTCCAGTGACTTCCCGAGTGTCGACACCTCCTTCGAAGTCCAACCTCTCTGAGCGCCTGAAGGATCTACCCCCACTACTCCCGTCTACCCCCTCCACATCGTCTTCCCCCTCTCTATCCCCTCGAAGAAGCCCCTTGACGTCAACGCCAACAGCAGAAAAACGACAAAACCTAAACAATAACAACTCGCCTGCTTTTCAAGTCGCTTCGTAACCTGAAAATTTCCATCCACAATCACATCCCCCTTGGACATGAATTTAGTGTAAATTGAACTTTCACTCCACGGTCTCATCCCGTGATAGGACCTAATATTACTTACCAACCTATCTATATGTAACCACTTTATACTAATATTCCCTCGTTATTATATTCAGAAAATCAGTACAAACATACCACTAATGCTATTAGAGTATCCAAGTAATTTTCAAAAAATGAAATTTTTAGAGGGATTTGGGGAAAGAGTGGGGGGACGTTCTTATTATTTCTATAATATGAAAAAGATGCTGTGGAAATACAGGATTATTTTCACAGCTTCCTTTTCAGTCAAATTAGTAAGAAATTATTTCAAATCATTGATCATGATCAGTGAGTCATTTACGTATGATAAATAAATTATTATACCTAATATGACTCACATCTTCATGTATTCAATTTCCGATTGTATTCCCTCAGTTCATTTCAATTTTCGAATAAGTTCAAAATTCATTAGGTTTCGCCTTGTACTTACACTGTTCAGTCTACTTTTATTTACTAGTCCACACGATATATCTACGTCATGGTCCCTTCTTGTTACCGTTGAAGAATAATTATTTTAATCACTACGCCTTAACGGCTTAAATAATATTATCATGTACATTTCTTAAGTTTTAATTGATGATGTAATATAGTAGCAATGTACAATTTTTTAAATCAAAAATGCCGTAATTTTATTATGTACATAAATTATATTATATATTATTATATTTGGTCGATATTGTTTTGTTTAAGGGTGTCACTTATATTATTAATTAATAAGACGGAGCTCACGGACAAGACATTTATTCATAGAGAGCACAGACGAGAGAGAGAGAGCCACTTGATCGCCCACGGCATCAGTGGAAAAGACAACGCCTTATAAATTATTTTAATGCCATATAAATATATTATAGTATTAACGTATATTTATTATTATTATTGTTAACTACTAGCATAGTGCCATTAATTTATTTTTATTTATAATTATAAAATAAATGTAAATAATATTTTCAATATTACAACATGCTCCTTTTTTAGGTTATATATATATTTTTTTTTAAACACATTTTTCTCAACAATTTTAATACATACCTACACAAAACATTGTGTATGTAAAAATAAACACAAACACATGGTTTGACTTCAATAATAATTAGAAACAACATTGTTACTAGAATTTTAAACGAGTAGGAGCCTTCACTACTCTTCCACTCCTGGTTACAACAGAATTGTTTGAATCTATTGCACCAGTTTTTGTAGCAAATTGAGGAGACAGGATAATTGACGATTGTGGCTGAATATTTGAGCAATTATTATCCACTGGACTTGAGGATCTCGTGGTTTCATGATTTTGTTCTGATTCGAAATGAACGCTTGGTTTATCAAGTAAAAACTTTCTATTTCGCCTATATTCTCCATTTTTGCTTTGAACAATATAGGTTCGAGGACCAGAAAAACTTACAACTTTTGCTGGCTCCCAGTTATGTTTTGGCGTTTTTTTGTAAAAGATATTCTGCCCAATTCTCAAATTTGATAAAGGACGAGTTTTTCTATCAAAATACATTTTTGACTTTGCTTGTCTTGCGGCGAAATACTGTTTCTGCCTTCGAAAATTAACTGTTTTAGGAACAAGCAAATTATGAACAATTGGTATTGTACATCTGAGACGACGAGACATCAATAGTTTTGCAGGAGATTCAATATCACTCTTAGGTGTATTGGTGTAGTGAAGAAGAGCTAAATGCGGATCACTTCCTGCATCTTTACATTTACGGAGTATATTTTTACATATTTTGACACCACTTTCTGATTGACCATTACTTCTAGCGTGATAGGGACTTGATTTTAAGTGGGTGAATGACCAAGCTTTTTTAAATTCATCAAATGCTCTTGAATCCCAAGGGGGACCTGTATCAGTGACGAGAAATTCGGGAATACCATGACGAGAGAAAATGGATTTTAGACTATTGATTACAACGGTTGCATTTGTGGACGTAAGGTTGACAATTTCAATAAATTTAGAATAGTAGTCCATAACTACCATGTACTTTTTATCATCAAAATCGAAAAAATCCGCTCCTACCCTCTGCCAGGGTAAAGATGGCATATCATGACATTGCAATGGTTCATCGCGTTGATGAGGACTAAACTTGATACAAGATGAGCAATTTTCGATGAAATTTTTAATTTCAGACGCCATGTTCGGCCAAAATAAAACACCTCTAACTAGAGCTTTACAGCGTTCCACACCCATGTGACTGGTGTGAATTTTGCTCAAAATACTTTTCCTGAGACAGACGGGTACTACAATACTAGTATTTTTATAAATGATGCCTTTGCTTACATATAATTCTGCTTGATATGACCAATACTGCTTAGCTAAATTATTGACCAAATTTTTGTTAGATGGCCAGCCGTTTTGACAATAATCTTTGACAATTAACGAAGTTTCGTCAATTTCTGTTGCATTTTTTATATCAGTGAGCGTAGTGTTAGAGACAGGAACAGATTCTGTTACTAAATTTATATGAACGGTTATTTGCTCATCAAGCAAATCATCCGTTTCAGGTAGAGCTGCACGAGACAATGTATCAGCAACATATAGGTATCTTCCTGGCTTATATACCATATTCAAATCATAGGGTTGTATTTGCAAAAACATGCGTTGCAATCTTGGGGGAACACTACCTAAAGGCTTTTTTATCAGGGTTACTAATGGTGAGTGATCGGTTTCTATGGTTACTTTTTGACCATATATGTACTGCCTAAAACGAGTTGTAGCGAAAACAGTGGCATACAACTCTTTTTCGATTTGTGCGTAATTACGTTGACAATTATTTAATGTTTTGGACGCAAAGGCTATAGGTTTGTTTTCCTGGAGTAGACATGCTCCGACAGCCGACTTGCTAGCGTCGACTGATAAGACTGTTGGTTTGTTTACATCAAAGTGTGCCAAAACGGGAGTTGTTGTTATTAGTTTTTTAAGTTTTTCGAAAGCCATTTGATGTTCAGTTTGCCATTCCCATTGACTGTCTTTTTTAATAAGCTGCCTAAGTATGGCTGTTTTCTCGCCGACATTTGAAATGAAACTACCCAAATAATTAATCATTCCTAAGAATCGTTGCATTTCTTTTTTATCGGCGGGAGCTGCCATTTCACAGATTGCCCTAATCCTATTTGCGTCGGGACTGACACCGTCTTTTGAGAAAATATGTCCCAGATAACTGATTTGACCCAGACTAAATTTACACTTTGATCGATTAAATTTTACATTAAATTCTCGGGCTCTTTCAAAAACAGACCTCAGACGTTCGTCATGAGTCCGCTGACTGTCCGCAAACACCAACAAATCGTCTAAAAAATACACAAATACCCGGAAGATCACCAAAAATCTCCATCATTTTCTCATGGAAAATTTCGGATGCGACTGAGATTCCAAAGGGAAGTCTCAAAAACTTTCTTCTCCCCCAAGGGGTATTGAAAACTAGATAATCTGAGCTAGCATTATCGACTGGTACAATCCAGAATCCAGAGTTTGCATCTAGCGTTGAAAAGACGGTTGCACCATTTAATTTCGACCTTATGTATTCTAAAGTAGGTAGTTGGTAGGGAGATCTCATTAGTGCCTTATTGAGATTACGCGGATCAATACAGACTCGTAAAGCACCGGACTTTTTTTCGGTTACGACCATGGAACTGACCCAATCACTTGGTTTTTTGACTTTTGAAATGACACCATCGGCTTCCATACGTTCTAACTCTGCCTTAACTCTGGGATACAGTTTGAATGGCAATTTTCTAGGTGGGTCGATTATAGGTTTTACGTTTGGTTTCACAGTGAGTGAACAGGGTTTTGGAAGACATCCTAGACCATCAAAACAATCTTTGAATTCATTGACAATTTGAATCGGTGATGAATTCACCAGTTGAACACGTTTTATCAAATTCAACTGTTGACATGTTCTAAGACCAAGAATAGTTGAACAGTTATTATCAACTATATTGAACGGAATACGACAGAGCCTATTGCTTATCAGACAATTTAGAACACAGTAACCAGCATTAGGTATCTGATTACCACAATATGTTATGATTCTGGTGTATGACGGTTTCAACACTTTTTCATCAAAATTTAGACTATCAAAGACCTTTTTGCTCATACAGTTAAGTTGAGCGCCGGTATCTAACTGACATTGAACAATTTTATCACCAAATTTGACGTCGATGTTCCAAACATTTTGTGCTACTGACGTACTGACTTGACATACAAAATACTGATTATCATTGTTTAAAGCGTACCTTTCTGGTTCTGCTTCGACTGAATTGACTGCTTTGAACTTACACATCTTCGAGTAGTGGTTGAACATACCACACTTTAGGCACTTCTGACCCATTGCAGGACACTTGTAACGATGTATCTGACCGCACCGACTGCACTGCGTATTGCTCCGAGCATCACTTCGCGGGGTACTGGCGCTTCTATACGGTACATTAGATGATGTGCGTCGACTGGTTGGATGCTGCACTTGTTTATTGGACCTTCCCCGGAACTTGGATCGTGAATTATTGACATCGTAGCCTTTCGATTCGGTCGGCTTGTGATTGGAATATCCTGACACTTTGTTGACTGCTTGACTTTCATTTGACCTTTCCGTTTCTGACACCTGAATCCTTGAAATTTCTAGGCTGCGACATATTTGAATGGCTCTATCAAGCTTGAGGTCGTCTTCTTGGAGTAGTCTCTCTTTCATTTTTTGATTTTCTTTCGACAAACCCAATATCAGGATGTCCTTTATTAAGGAATCTCGTAGGGTTGATAGCTCACAGGTTGACGCCAGGTTTTTGAGAGATGTGACAAATTCGTCAATGGACTCACCCGGTTTTTGATGGCGGGTGAAAAGGTTATGTCTTTCGACCGTGACATTTTTCTTCGGGTTAAAATGTCCTTCAAATTTGGCTATTAAATCCTTTAGAGTCACTTTCGCTTCATCCTCATTGAATGATTCAAAAACATTCATTCCCTGAGGGCCAATTAATGAGAGGAGCAAAGCCACTTTGCGTTTTTCCGCTTCATCTTCTAGACCAGCAGCAACTATGTATAGTCTGAATTGCTTTACCCAATTCCTCCATTTGACCGACAGATTCGTGGAACTACACCCATCAATTTCGAGCGGGCCAATATTTGGGCGTATGTTGATAGCCATTCCCTCTTCAGTTAGGTCATGGGAGACGCTAATGGCGGAGTCACGGTTCGCGTCGGCGGCTGATTTTTGCGGCATACACTATCCAAACGCGGGATTTTCTGCACTTCGCGACTTGACTTGGCGAGACGGAAAGAACGACGGCACTTTAAATAACACCTGACACCATGTTTTTTTTAAGGGTGTCACTTATATTATTAATTAATAAGACGGAGCTCACGGACAAGACATTTATTCATAGAGAGCACAGACGAGAGAGAGAGAGCCACTTGATCGCCCACGGCATCAGTGGAAAAGACAACGCCTTATAAATTATTTTAATGCCATATAAATATATTATAGTATTAACGTATATTTATTATTATTATTGTTAACTACTAGCATAGTGCCATTAATTTATTTTTATTTATAATTATAAAATAAATGTAAATAATATTTTCAATATTACAACAGATATGAAACTAGTGTTGTGTATAGTTAATTAACGAATCCTTCTCCCTGACTGTTATCGAAATTGACTCCCTCGATTCAATTGTTTTTTTCAAGAAACACGGCGTCATAGGCTAATTGAAGTGCCTTTTCCAAGGAAGAGACACCTCAATTCTCCCTATATTGCCCAAATTTCGAAATGGGATTTTGATGTACTGTTGAATCCGCATTAAGATATTTCACCCATATTCCAAAGTTTAGTTTTTATATGACAATTTACGAACAACTCTTAAGCTTTTCTCATGTTCTATTGATATCCCTCCGATATCACAATTTATTATATTGGAAATTTTGGTTCCTTGTATAAAAAAAGTGTCGAAGTCGCTCACAATTTACCTTATGTACCGATCCCAGTTATGTAGAAGAAATAACGAAGAACCATAATAGGTACCCATTGTATATTGTTATTTATTATCCGTCTTTATTTGTAAGACTATCATAACTGTTGGGTATACAAATAACTATCGAGAAAAGAATAAACGTATTAAAAGGATTATTGTATTTCAAATTGTTCATACCATTCATTCAGTGTTCATCATTAAACGGTTTTCTCTTGATTTGTTTGGTTGATTTATCCTAAATGTATGAATTTCACCGAACATTTTGTTTGGATCGAAGCATTGAACGAAATGTTTTGAAATCATTTTACAGGGTGTCCGAAAAAGATCCGGCCAAACTTCAGCGGTCGATTTTACAAGTAATTTGCAACAAAAATTGCTTCGTAGAAATTTATTTGTTTAAGATGCTTCGTTTTCGAGTTATAAAATAGTTACGTTTTAAAATTTTTTTCGTATGTTCAACCTTGATGTGAAATTTAATGGTCTTTTCAACGATGTAATAAGATTTAAATTTTCTTGAAAAATAAGGGAGCTATAGTGATTTTAGTGAGACAAGGTCAAACACACGAAAAAAATCTTAATAAAAAATCTAAAATCAAAATAACCTAATCTTAATCTTAGTCTTAATCTTCACATCTTTCTTGGACACCCTGTATATTTTTTATGTAAACTATTACATCATAACGATCTGATAGTGGTAGTGATGGAAACTGAAGATCCTCAATACTCATGAAAAGTTATGCTTATTTATTGGTTGGCGGTTAGTTTGTTAGTGATTCGTCTTTCACAGCATACTCCCCAAGTTTGAGCCAGATCCTGGTGGGTTATTCAGGGGATGACTGAGCTCTAACACCTTTGAAAATAGAACTAAAGATTTGAGGGGGTTCAATAACCGAGCTTTCATCAAAATACAGTGCCACAAAAATTAAAAAGACCAGAAAACACAGGATCAATGTAATTCTTAATCATTTTGAAGCTTAAACGAAAAGATACTTGTAAAATTTTTACCACATAATTATTCACCAAGAATAATCATATATTAGAAAGTTAACCAACCTTGAGAGAGAACTCCCAAGTGAACCTTCTCAGGACCAACGGAGGTGGGGTATAGGTCCTTTGGGGCTAGGCCCGCAGGGACCCACGTTTTATTCTGACAAATTTCACAATAAACGAGTACCGACAGTGTTGATCGTATGGGTGGTTTATTCTTTTCTGAAAAGTTGAACACTACTTAGAATTGATGGGAAAACGTCATGGAACCTTCAATAATTTGGTAATTAATTATCCTCATCAAGCAAAAGGTTGATCCTACAAAGCGCTGGGTGGTCTCATTTGATTCTAAAAAGTCAATACTTTTCAAAAACAATACCTGTATACTGAAAGTTTTTGAGATGGCGTTTTGAAAATTTCAATCCCCATTTTTACCCCTTAGAAATGAATGACAATAATTGAAATCTTTGGAGCCAAACTGGACCTTGAAAGTATCCCTTTGCTTTGAAAGAGATCTCAGATCGTACCATTCTAGAATATTGTCGGTTTTCAAATCATGATGGATTCCTTTTGAGATGTGGGGATCGTGGATTGTTGTAGGGGTTTGATCCTTTTTATGGGTTTCCTTTTTCTAAGTGAGAAATCATTAAAATAATTAATTGGTAAAGCAGAGTAAAAGAAAGGGAACATTCTAAGTCATGGAGAAAAGATGTAAACAAATTCCAAAATTTTAAATACTCACTCAACATTCATACGGCACTCCAAAATCCTTTTTGGCTGTCGCTGTCCAGTATGTGTGTACCCTGGAAGTCTCCAAAACCAATAGTTGGCACAGGGAGCATCTTCATTCGAAATATAGAATTTAAGTTACCTACCTACTGTAGCGCCAACAGCCAGCTACCAAGAATTACTGCGACAAACATCATCGTCAGCTGAACCAGTTCCCGTATGAAGTACGTCGTGACTTTTCTACAAGAGGAAGGGTAGAAGTTAGTACCTATTGGTTCCCTCCGTCTTTGAAAGGTTAGGCTATGTATGATGGAAGGCGGTGTCAATACTCTTCACTAATTACCTCAGCTAATGGTTGTTTGATGATCTATTATGAACCATTTCCGTTTAGTTATAATAAGGTTAGAGTGAGTGAAAAATAACCAAACGTTAGTTCGAAATAGTTAGTGTGAAAAATAACTGGTAGTTACATAAGAAAACAGTTTTTTGTCGCTCCTGAAAAATCGATGAAAGTGGGTTAGGGTGTGTTGCATCTTAAGCGACGATATCGCAGTATTCTAGAGAACCTTGCTTCTTAGCTACCGATATGTAGGTATGATTTTGTTTACTGGTATCGCGTTTCGTTTTTGTGGCAAAAATTAAGTGTCGCGAAAAATTCCTTAACCCCCAGCCAAAAGACATATCTATGTCAAAAAATCTCTTGTTGCTTGAAATAATAATTGAAAAGGAAAGGGATATCGAGGTGAAAACGCTGCAAATGATTACACAATGGTTTATTATTTTTCTATATAGATCACTCGTCTACAAAGCCACCAACCATCCAACATGAAAAAAAAAACATCGATCGCATTTCGGTCAGCTTTAATTTGAACGGAGATTAGGCCTCTTGTGCGATTCACATTCGTGTTTCTGATTTATCGTACGTAAAACCCTAAAACTCTCGTAGGGAGCGACCGGTTTGTCCTACAGGGCTCCACGTGGTCTCAAAAAAATTTTAAAATTCTATAGAACCTTAAATTGAAGGAAAAAAACCTTTATATCCAAATTTTTTGAGTTGGGGCGTTTTCAAAATTTCAAAATTCATTTTTGAACCCTTAGAAGTGACCTACATCAATAAAAATCTTCGGGGCACAACTAGATCCCAAATGGAGCCTACATACCAAATTTCATCAAAATCGGTCATTGCTAAGTGGGGAAAGTGCCGCGTACGGCGGACGGACTGCCAAATTTGTATTCGATTTTTGAATTCTGTGTCTAGAAACGTAAACCATCAAGTTTTGAGGGGGTGTTAAAGAAAATTTTTTCTTGGTCGATTCCAAAGGTTGATTATTGAAAATAATGAACCAAAAGAAGTGTATGAAAAAGCGGAAATATTTATCACGAATGGAAAAACGCTGCAAATTATTACACAATGGTTTATTATTTTTCTATATAGATCACTCGTCTACAAAATCACCAACCATCCAATATGAAGGGAAAAAAATAATAAATAAATAAAAAAAAAAAATAAAAAAATCAAAAAAAAAATCAAAATCACCAACCATCGATCGCATTTCGGTCAGCTCTAAATTGAACGGAGATTAGGCCTCTTTTGCGATTCACACTCGTGTTTTGATTTATATATATATATATATATTTCAATATAAACCCTTAAATTTTCGTAGGGAGCGAACGGTTTGTCCTACAGAGCTCCGCGTGGTCTCAAAAAATTCTAAAAATTCTATAGAATCTTAAATTGAAGGAAAAACAATACCTTTATATCGAAATTTTTTGAGTTAGGGCGTTTTCAAAATTTCAAAATTGATTTTGGAACCCTTAGAAGTGACCTACATCAACCAAAAGCTTCGGGGCACAACTAGACCCCAAATGGAGCCAACATACCAAATTTCATCGAAATCGGTCAATGCTAAGTGGCAAAAGTGCCGCGTACGGCGGACGGACGGCCAAATTTTTATTCGATTTTTGGATTCTACGTACCTTGAAACGTAAACCATCAAATTTTGAGGGGGTGTTAACATTTTTTTTTTTTTCTTGGTCGATTCCAAAGGTTCATTATTGAAAATAATAAACCAAAAATTATAATTAAGTAGGTTATCTAATGTCAAAAAATCACGTTACAACAAAATAGCCTCTTCCAAGAATGGAGAAAGAGCGCCTCTTCAGGTTTTCTCCCTTGATTCCATTTCGTTGACAAGTGAAATAAATTTTCCTCTTTCGAAAAACATCGATGTTCTACCTTGTTATCGATATCGATATTTTTCATACGATGTCATCGACATCGATGTCCCATCCCTACTTCATCGTTGTCCATCCCATCTTCAGTGTCCCTGTAGAAGTTCAACGTGAATGCATAGTTGGAAGGGCTGTTCCTACATTAAGCACTCATAAACGAGGTTTATTGGCTTTTTCTTCTTTTGTATCAATCTTTTAAATAAACGTTGAAGTAAAATATTCTTCGTATCCTGGGCTAAATAAAAGAATGGGCTCGGTGAAACCTTGGTAGGATGAAGAAGATGACCCTCTTCTAAACAAGGGTTAATCTGACTCACTAGGCACTACGAACGAATCGAGAATAAACGAGGGAATAGAGAATAAAGAGGGTTAACCCTCTTTCGTCCGCAAACAGACCTACTGGTGCAAAAAAATCTTTTCTTCGTTTTTCTCAGCTATAGACCTCTACTTATGATGTTTATGGAGAAAAAATTCAAATTTTTCAAATTTTGAAGATTTTGGGAAAATGGGTACTGAGGTTCCCCTCGGCCGGTTTGCTGGAAAGTTGCTTGGATTAGAAAAGGGAACTGAGGTTCCCCTCAGCCGGCTTGCGGAACGATGAAGCGGGAACCCTTAGGCCCAACTTACATGATTTTGACCAATTGAGGAATGCTTCAGATATCCACACATTTTTGACGACTAAAAAAAAAGGACCATAGCTAATATTTTTTGACCTCGTGACTGAAACTGAAAAGAATAATAACGCCAGCGTAGGAAAACCGAAATAAAAGTCCAAATATTATTCATTATTCAAAGAAAAACACTTCTTAGCCCATTACCAAGGTTTATCATTAGAAAATTTCTAATGATGCCGTAGAAAATGTCTTGATGTCGTTTTGGTGTATTATTTAATAATGCACCAAAACGGCATCAAGACCTCAACGAATGGAATAACCTGAACACCCTGTTCTGGCCAAGGGGAACTGGGGTTCCCCTTCCTAGTTTTATCCGTATATTGGAAACAGGAAGTGTATTCCGAATTTACTGTCATGGAAATCAAAGTTTATTATTCAATGCACCTCTGATAAAAGTTTGAAGTAAGAAATTCTACAGTAAATTGTAGAAAATAGATAGTTAACTTACCACTTGCGGCTTCCGTGACGTGTTGGCACAACGACTGGGCCGGCACAGCTATGATTAGGGTTAACCAGTAAATTTTTGGCTGTATCATTCGGAATTCGGCCATAATCCATCGAGAAGGTTTAGTCAGTGGTGTAGACACAAGAAAAATGTCACTGCATTCCATAGGAGTGGAGGAATAATGAACTAAAGTTAAGGGGAACTGAGGTTCCCCGCGGACGAAAGGACGACTAGACAACACCAAGTTGAATAGTCAATTTTTTGTCTAACCATTTCATCGTTAATGAAGATGATTATCATATACGATTTATGTTTCCGATTGATCTAAAACATTAGGGCGTCCCTTACTAGGTACTGAGAGCGGCAATGTTCGCGTTGAGTCGAATCGAACTCCAAAACTCGTTCCTACCGAGTTTTGTGCCTTTTGTGTAGTGTTTACCAGGGAGGAATATAAATAAAACTTTCGCAACCCGTTCATTTTCACTCATATTCATCGAAACGTCAGTTATTAAAACTTTTCAAATGCAAATGTTGAAACCTGGACGGCTCTGAATCCCCCTTTCTCCTAAACTTTCTACCACCGCTAATTTTTCGTTGTAGACGAAAAAGCTATTATTTAGAACTCATTATTATATCCACACGTGGGTTTCAATGGTTTTGAAATGTTTTCCCTACTCGCGACCCCGAGAAATCGCGACGGTTTTAAAAGCCAAAAACGTTGAGCACCGACGGCGGATTGTTTGATTTAACAAGTTACTAACAATCCTATTTCGAAAACAAACGTCGAGGGGGTTGAGAATGATTCTGGGAAAGTTGGGGGTTACTTGTTTACCTCGGAGATCCAAAGGGTTTCCCTTTTCGGGCGGTTTGGTTTCAAATGAAAATATTGTCTTACCGGCGCGAGTAGCGCTACGTTTCAACTCATCATGATTATTACAATCGAACGGACGAACACGAAGCAAAGTGTGCTTATTATTTGGTGGGTGAACAATGTCAGGCAAATGCCTTTCGAGCTGCATTCGAAATCCAGTTGTCCAAAAAAAAATCTGTTATGCCATAATGAGTCTGTCGAGTCGGAACTCCCTTTCACTGTAGATCTCATTGTAGACAACAAAATGCGCGTAGAGAAAGCTCAAGTCCTGACAATGATGGGATGACCAGAGGAGAAGTCAGTGATGCCAAAAGCAAGTACAGTGGGCATACAAAGACATGCTAGCAGTCCACGAAGATCTGGTATTTAAAGGCAACCGTTTATTCATCCCTGAACAACTTCGCTCTTTGATCCTGAAGCATCAATTGGGACATAGACGAATTCAAGCATCACTCCAAGTGGGATGGGAACACGTTTTTTTTTTTTTTGGCCAAACTTGTCAAATGAAATTTGTAAAAAAATGTAGCTAACGTTTGTAACAAAATAATTTCGGAAGTGTAACTAAAATGAAAAAATGACTGATAATTCTTCACAAGTGATTTCTTCAACCAAAATGAAGAAATGATTGATACAGTCAGTACCAACAGGACCTTGGATGGTTGTGGGATCCGAACTCTATCATTCATCTGGAAAAGACAACCTCATAATAACCTACTCCTACTCAGGATTTCATGATTTTACTGAAGTTAAAAATTCATGGTGATCCAAAAATGAATAAGTGGTTCTCAGTGCATAGCACACCTGAGGCCTTTTAGTCTGACGGGGGCACAGATTACTTTCTACGAGTTCCAACAGTTCAAAAAATAGTGGTATTTTACTCATACAGTTTCAAGCCCCCAATTTCCTCGTTCGAAGCCTAATATGGATCAAATATTTTTATTTTTTATTTAAATTTAATGTCCGAAGTTTTATTGAAGGTTGAGAAAGATTAGGTATATTTTGCTTCCTCACTACCGAAGGTAGGGAAGCTTTGTATTCGTGAAAGAATTGAAAAAAAAAATGTCCTCCAAAATCAAAATTTCCACTTGCTTTTTGCGTTTTAGAGCTTCCCGAACAATTTTGGTTCCGTGTCTGTCTGTCTGTCTGTCTGTCTGTCTGTCGGTCTGTCGGTCTGTCTGTCTGTCGGTCTGTCTGTGGTCAATCCTTGTCCCGGGCAAAACTATACTAACCTGTGGTCCGATTTTGATGAAATTTTCAGGGATTGTGCGGGTTAGGTCCTAGACGGTCCCCTATCAATTTCAGCACCTTCGGACCAATAGGAGCGAGTGCGCATGCGCAAACGTGAATTTCCTGGAACCTCGGTTTCTCGGTTTCTAATGAACCGATTTTGCTCAAATTTGGAGGTTAGTTAGGGACTAACTTCTAAGAGACACCCTATAAGTTTCAATCAAATTGGTCAAGCAATAGCCGCTGCGCATGCGCGAACTTTAAATTTATTGTTACAACCAAAACTCCGCAACTATTCAACCAATTTCGATGAAATTTTCAGGGATTGTGTGGGTTAGGTCCTAGACGGTGGACCGCTAAATAAAGAATCATAATTTTTTCGCCAACTGATTCTATACGTCCATGTTACAATGAGTGAGGAAGCTATACTGCCCACCCAACTTGGCAGACGTTTTTTTAAATACTATAACTAGACCACTACCTAGTTCATTTTGGTTTATTATTTTCAATAATGAACCTTTGGAATCGACCGAGACATTTTTTATAACCCCCTCCCCCCCCTCAAAAAATTTGTTGGTTTACGTTTCAAGGTATGTGTAATCCAAAAGTCCAATAAAAAACTTTTCTCACTTAGCATTGACCAATTTTGATGAAATTCGGCTCGCCCTAACTCGATAATTTTCGATATAAATGTATTTTTCCGTCAATTTAAGATAGTATTGAATTTTTAGAGACCACGCGAAGCCCTCTAGGACAAACCGTTCGCTCTCTACGAGTACTTATGGGTTGGACGTATGATAAATCAGAAATACGAGTGTGAATCGCAAAAGAGTCCTAATCTCCGTTCAAATTTTAGCTGACCGAAAAGCGATTGATGTTTTTCATCATGTTGGTTGGTGGTAACTATGGCAAAGCCGTGTTCTTTGCAGACGAGTGATCTATAAAGAAAAAATAAACCTTTGTGTAATAATTCGCAGCGTTTTTGATATTAACTGGATCGTCGTTCTTGGACTTTTTCCAGCAGCAGTCGATGTTGTAATGATGCATTGTTAGATATCAAATACGTATATATAAGGCTCACATTTTTCTCTTTACCAATAAAGCATTTTGCTTCCGAGTCTACCAAGGTAGCGGAAGCTTTGTTTTCACTTTTCAAGGACGAAAAAAAAAGTTCTCCAAAATCAAAATTTTCACTCGCGTTTTGCGTTTTATACCTTTCTGAACAATTTTGGTTCCGTGTCTGTGTGTCTGTGTGTCCGTGTGTCTGTCTGTCTGTGAGTCTGTCCGTCTGTCATGAATTCCTTTTTTTTTTTTTTTTTAATTTTTATTGGCTTCAGTACAACTATTCAGCCTAACTATTAACTTAAGAAAATTTACATTTACCTTTTTACATTTGAAACAAAATACATTTACCAAATTTACATTTCAAACTTTAGTTAATTGAAAATAACAAACAAGTAAATAAAATATATATATATCTCTGTGTTAAATCAAAGAGTCAGACTACAGTCCTTACAAAATTTAAAGATGGCATCGTAATGATGCACGTCTTGAAGTCGGAGGATCAGGTCCAGATTGAAGGGCTGAGGGACTGATTTAGAAATTTCTTCGAAGAGATATTTTCTTGCAGAAACGAAACGTGGACATTCCATCAATAGATGTTGCTCGTCTTCAACCACTGAACAGAGGTCGCACAGTTCGCTCGTCGATCTTCGGATTTTGAAGAGGTACTTTTTGGTACAGCTGTGACCTGTTCTCAGGCGCGACAGGGTTTTGAAAAACAACTTAGACCTTAGTGGCATATCATCAAACCAGGCGTGCAATCGAGGTGGAGGGAAGATTCTGATGTATCGTTGGCCTGCATGGTAGTTTTCGTGTTGTATCTTCCACTTTCTGGTAATTTCAGCTGCAATCATCTTCTTCAAGTCGGTCGGAGGGAACCATGGGGTAGCCTCAGGTAATGCCACGTTCATAGCTGCGATTTTTGCATTACGGTCAGCAATATCATTGCCCACTATTCCTTGGTGACTCCTCACCCATATAAATCGGGTATTGATGCCATCATACTGTAGTTGGAGCAACTTCTGTTTAATTTCCATCTCCAATTTTCCAATTTTTTTCCCAGGATTGGCTGACCACAGCTTTGTCAGAACGGATTGGCAATCAGTGACGATTATGGCAGAATCCGACGTCCGAGTACGAGCCACAAGCTGTAAACTTTCATATATTGCAAATGCTTCAGCAGTGTATATTGTGGCATGATCCCAGATACGGCGCTTTTCCTTGTAACGCGCATTCCTTGTAACGCGCATAACTATACGAAGTTATTGTCCGATTTCGATGAAATTTTCAGAGATTGTGCGGGTTGGTGTGCAGACGGTCCCCTATGAAAATCATCATCCTCGGGCTGATAGAAGCGACTGCGCATGCGCAAACGTGAATTCCTTGTAACGGCCATAACTTCTACATTCTCTATCCGATTTCAATGAAATTTTCAGGGATGTTACAGATCAGTATTTAGATGGTCCCCTATGAAAATCATCACCTTCGGACTGATAGTAGTCACTGCGCATGCGCAAACGTGAATTTCCTTGTAACGGCCATAATTTCTACATTTTCTACCCGATTTCGATGAAATTTTCAGGGATTATGCGGATTAGATTGTAGATGGTATCCAATGAAGATCATCACCCCCGGACTGATAGTAGCTGCTGCGCATGCGCAAACGTGAATTCCCTTGTAACGGCCATAACTTCTACATTTTCTACCCGATTTCGATGAAATTTTCAGGGATTATGCGGATTAGGTTGTAGATGGTATCCGAAGAAGATCATCACCCCCGGACTGATAGTAGCCGCTGCGCATGCGCAAACGTAAAATCCTTGGAACAGCCATAACATTTACATTTTTCATCCGAATTTGATGAAATTTTCTAGGATTGTCCAGATTAGCGTGTAGATGGTCCCCTATGAGGGTAGTGAAAGGTACTTTGAGATTGGTGCTTTGAGATTAACTACTATGCATCGGACCATCTATATAATCGGGTTATGGGTACGAGGAAGCTATGTGCCACACCCACTTGGCAGACGTTTTTTCTTCTTTTTCTAGCATGAACCAAACGATATGGATAAATAGCGTCCATAGTTAGATAGATTCACAATTAAAATTGACAGCGAACACAGGGAAATAAATTTTCGCTTTTCTTGTTATCCCCCCCCCTCCCCATAAGATACAAATTTTGAAATTCCGGTGACAGTCAAATAAACAAGGGATTATCAAAATTAAAAAACAGGCAAATCAGTTAGATATTGACGAATGGGCGTACATTGTGTGTTTTACTCTCATACGTGAAGTTCAAATCATGTAAACATATTGTTTAGTAATGCGTGCATTCCAGGAGACGTCCCATTCGTTAAGCATTAGGTAAATGTAAACCAGTTGGTGAGCGATAAAACACATTTTTATTTACCTCCCTCCAGCATGAAACTGTTTCACCCAATGTACGTAATTTGGTTATTATTTTGAGTGACGAATAGTGGACTCCCCCCACCTCGCCCTTAGCCACCATAACATTTCTAGGGGCATGCGAGCCTCAAATTTGAACAGCATTTTAAAATCCATGATCTACGATACTCAATGTGTGAATCTGTTCAGGTAGTCTGTAGTAGTTCACATCCGTATTCAAAGGTGAAACACACAAATACCTACGAAATCGTGGTTTGTGGTATCCTGGCACCACTGAATTGTGTCACTGTGGCACGAAGAATAATTCATGAAAATCCAAAAAAATGCCCTCAATTTCAAACAAACAACCCCAGATTAATCCCATAAGGACGCCTAGTCCTAACAACGGGAAAAAAACCAGACCAAATACAGTAACGCCTTGAGGTCCTGTACTGCTACTGAGAGAAGTCTTACGATCGGATTTCCTGAACCTTCAGTAAACTACAGATGTTCATGTGATACAACCCACTCATAACGTGTAGGGCAAGGACACTCTCTTGAGCTCGTAAAACGCGATCGGTACTTCGTCACACCAGGCGCTGAAGGAGGCAGATGGTGTGAGCTGTCCCATCCAAAACTCCAAGTTCATCAACCACTTCTACAAGGCCTCTTGTACAGCAGACCAGACGAGGGACCCAACGACAACCGTCGTCCTTCATGTGAACCCAGAGGCTCTCAAGTGGGTCCCCTAGACCTGTCCTTAGACCACATTATAAACCCCGCATTATCACGGCCTTTTTCTACATTACCCTAATTAACGAAGCTTCAAGTAGCTCCTACCATAGTGCCGCTCATTGAATGAAAAAACCAAACTCTCGAGATAACCTGTTTTTTCTCCTGATCATCATCACGTAAAAAACAGAGTGCTCATGTGTAACGTGTGAAACTCGTCTGGTTGTCATACCGAACGATGAGAACTGATTCAAGTGAGAGATAACGTAAGATTTGTTAACTACATTCAAAACTCCTTGAAACCTACGAACATGACTGACTTCTTCTGGCTTTGCCGAATGATTTGGTGTTTTGCTTCTGATACTTGCAATACTCATACAACAATGTTTGATTCCTCTCCACCAAAATGATCAATCTGTAGTACCTATCTAGTGTGGCAGCTCATTCTTGAACTCTTACACCTTCGATCCAGAGAAGGTTGTTGATGTTATGAATTATGCTCTAGATAGTCTTGTGGTATTTCGATGTGCAGGACTTTAGGTTTGGAAACTCCGGACTTTTACGAGTAGTTTTGACATGGATATGTCTTTTGGCTGGGGGTCAAGGAATTTTTCGCGACATTTTTATTTTTATTTATTTATTTTTTTGCCACAAGAAATGTAACGCGATACCAGTGAACAAAATCATAGCTACATATCGGTAGCTATGAAGCAAGATTCTCTAGAATACTGCGACATACCTACCTATGACGTGCGATCAGAGAGTTTTTTTTTTAGAAAAAAAATCTGTTTATTTGTGGAAACAATGGACACATCCATGATCTATTGTTTTTCCCTCCAAGTGAGAAATTTCACATTTCTCCTTAGATGTCTGAGTAAGTCGTCAACGTCGAGAAACTGGACAGCTTCGTTGATTTATAAGAGTGAAGTCATAATTATTGAGAGAGAAAGGCATCTCTTTCTCTGATGGAGTCCTGTTAGTTCGACTCTCTTCTTTATAGGTGACATCGAAGCGGGCTATTGGTACCCCGACAAGTATTCTAACGTCCTTCTTAGGCATGTAGGTATCTTGTATTACTTGAGCATGTTGTCTTCATAACGGAAAATGATTAAAACTACAAGACTTAGGACAAGTTACGGTATCCGATCCACAGTACAGAAACTGATCCACAGCAGGGAAACAGTATTACGAAAGCTTATCCAGATTACATGAACTGGCCATCTCACGAAAACTGATCTACAAACTTCGGGGAAACTAATTCTAAAAATAAATCAAGGACCACTAAAAAGTGAAAAAATAAAATAATAATAACACTACTTACATTTTCCTAAGTTCATCTAATTTCTCCCTTAATTGGGAAATAATCCGTAGACATATCCATGATCTATTGTTTTTTCCAACAAGAGTGAAAATTGTTTTCGTTCATTTTTAAAATTTTTTTCTAATAGGAAGAGAAAGGGTGATGTTGTGATATTCATTGACCCTCGGGCAACAAAAAACCGTCTGGTTCGATAGGGATTGGACGGCGAATGGGAGTGAGGGGGTACAACTGCAGCTCCTTCAACAGGCGACCCTCGGCAGCTGTTACCGCTGGGGTCGAAGATCCTTGATAGGTCGTACGAATCAGTCATAAAAATTCCCCTCATCCTTCTCCAATCCGTACCTACGACTTCAACTCCGTAGTAGCTCAGACACGCCACTGACATCTGACAAAAATCTACTTCCTACCTATAGCTTTCTAGTACGGTAGTCAGGGATGGCATATCGAATGAAATATATCTTCAATGAGATATTGATTCCTTCGGTAAATCGGAGAAAGTGTATCGATATTTCGATATATCGGAAGATCTACTAGGAAAAACATGTTGTAGTAGGTAGGTGAATTAAATCGTTAAAAAATTACAAACATCATTTAGATTGACATAATATGTCAATCTAAATGATGTTTGTAATTTTTTAACGATTTAATTCACCTCAAACGTTATAATTTATTTTAATTCAATTTAATTTAAATTTAAATTTATTAAATTTAATTTAATTTAATTTAAACGTTATTTTAATTCACCTCAAACGTTATATTATAACGTTTGAGCTGATACTCAATTTAAGTGTGAATCGGGCGATCAAAAATTAAACAGCATTGAACCTATGAAACACAAAAAGGATTTTATTGAACGATTGGTGAATGATACCTATCTACTTTGGAGTCCCGAAAGATGAAATAAATTAATGAAATATGAGAATTATGTAGTATATCTATTCCGCAGAGGAAGACTTGAAATAAGAAAGAATGATATAAAGGTCCCGACCTTGGTGGGTGATGGTGGCGTTGATGAAGATGGCAGGTGCTCGTAGTCCAGTCTCAGCAGATATGGGAATAGGTGGTTACAGCGTAAGCTCACAGTAAACTCCTGGTAGGGTACCCTGAATTGAAGAGCTAGAATACTACAATTTGTGCGGCATACTTGATGAATAGGTACGGCAATTCGTATGGTTGATCAACTAGACGGTTGCTCCTAGGAGACTCGATTGTTACTGATTGAAGACTGGTGGCGACAGCGGCGCCTTTAAGGGAGCGGCGAAAGTTCATGAGCGGAGGACGAGATTAACAAATAACAACTTAGATGTATCATTATACAAAACTAACATTGAGATCTGCTCGGCTCCAACATATAGGTACTTGGAAAAACTTGTCCAAGTATGTAGGTAGGTGAATTGAAAAGTTACTAACATCACTTCGGAAGAAATATATCAATACACTCGACATATCGGAAGATCTACTTGAAAAATCCGGTTGAAGTTAGTATTTAACCTACGTAAAAAGTTTTACTGGGTATGAATTATCGAAATTCATTGCTTAAAACAAAAAGTGCGAAAATGTCACAGTTTTAGAGCACAGGGTTTTTTGGGGTTACAAATTTGGGGATAAAACTACCCTCAGGGGTTTTAACAACATATAAAATCGTAAATACCCTCGCCATTGCATTGTTAAATTTATAAACTTACAGATTTGGTCCTTCAGAATTGAAAATAATTGTGAAAACCAGCTTCACTTCGTATAGTAGATAGGTATTTTTACTCTAGACGCGGCTCCATTATTTTTGGCTCAAGTGAAATTATTGAGCCCTGAGTGCCACTGTAGGTGTAAACCATTCAAATTCACATGTTTGAACTGAAGTCAACAGTCTAAAACCAAGCCATCACGTAGGTACCTACAAAATTCGGAATAAAATTACTTGATGTTGTTACAGGTACAAACTTACTTGTTGAAAACAAGTCACGATATTATCGGTAAATATATTGATATTGAGGGGTAATATCGGTTCTCTATATCGATATATCAACTGTAATCTATCGATATATTTCATATTTCGTTGCCGTCCCTAACAGTATCTGTTGCAAGTTGTGAATCACCTGCATCTTAGACAATATATTGTAAATTCGCTATCGTGTAAGATACTCGTATTTGAGATCACAATGTCCAAAGAACAGTTTTAACATTAATAACAGTGTAGGGAGTAATATTAGTACAATTTAAACTAGAGGATCACTCATCCTGCATATATTCTTTAAAAAAATGCATTGTACGGTTTCCATTTTGGTTTATTAATTTCAATAATGAACCTTTGGAATCGACCAAGAAACAATTTTTCCGTCTAGTTATGCTTTTGGTTGATGTAGGTCACTTCTAAGGGTTGAAAAATAAAGGTTGAAATTTTGAAAACGCCCTAGCTCAAAAAATTTAGGAAAAAGGTATTGTTTTTCCATCAATTAAAGATAGTATTGAATTTTTAGAATTTTTAGAGACCACGCGGAGCTCTGTTGGACGAACCATTCGCTCTCTACGGGAACTCGAGGGTTGGGCTTACGATAAATCAAAAACACGAGTGTGAATCGCAAAAGACGCCGAATCTCCGTTCAAATTTTAGCAGACCAAAATGGGATCGCTGTAGGTAGGTGGTGACAGTGGCAAGTTCTTTGTAGACGGGTGATCTATACAGAAAAATAATAAACCTTTGTGTAATAGTTTGCACCGTTTTTTGGATACCCGAGACAAGTTCGACTCGCAACTGCTGAGCACACAAGACAAATAGTATGTGATTTGTCGGCTGGAATCTCTCTGAAGACTTGTCCAAGAATCCGTCGAGTTGCACAGCCGGAAGAGACAAGACGTGGATGAAGTTCAGGCGTGACCTGTGGCATCTGCCTCACGGATGAGTCTCATCGCCCTGAAGCACGTATTCCCTGAGTCAGCACAGCGGGTTGTTCTTACGGATCGTTTGTGTCATCGTCCGTTCGCACATCCTCCTCGTTATCGCACTCTGAGATCGTGTCTCTCTAATGTTTCAACATCTTAAGTTACTTACGAGGACGCAGTTAAGCAGTTCTTGGACTAAAACAAATCACAATTTTTGGTTCATCATTATCAATAACCTTTGTAAATTCACTTCTTTGCACTTTCCTTAGTTATCTTGAATCAATTTTGATGAAATTTGGTATGTGGGCTCCATTTGGGGTCTAGTTGTGCCCCGAAGCTTTTGGTAATTGTCAGTTACTTCTAAGGGTTGAAAAATAAGGTTAACATTTTCTAAACGCCTCAGCTCAAAAATTTTTGATGTAAATGTGTTGTTTTTCCTCCAATTTAAAATGGCATCGAATTTTTAGAATCGAATGAGACCACACAGAACTCTGTAGGGTCATCTGTTCGCTCCCTATGAAGTTTCAAAGTTGGGACGAATAATAAAGCAGTTCTACAATGCCTTAACTTCACCAAGTCGAGGTGAAGTCAAAACCCTCGAGCACTTAATTTCACTAAATCAAAATAATAATAATAATAAAATACTTTGGGAATTAAAACGTGACTTTTCTCATGCTTGTATCATTGATCGTCTGCACTTGTGCAAAAGTTCAGTCCTTGCCTCTTACAACTTTCATCCGGTTCCTAAGAAATTCCGTTCACAGTCGAGCTGTAGATGGTTTCCTATCAATTTTATCGCAGTAAGTATAACTAATAATACCTGATTGGGCAAACAATGCTAACGTCTGGTTTCGCTCAAAACAAAATAGTGGTTAGATATCAATGCTTTAACGTGTCCACATGTACATCGGATCACAAGTGTAATTATTGTATGGATACGACGGACCTATGTGCCACACCCACTTGGCAGACTTTCTACTTCCCTCAACTCACCTAAAGTTTGAAATTGATTTGAATCATACTCGGTTTCAAAATGAGTCTAAAAGCACCAAATTTTCTCGACATTTAAGATCGATGTCAGAAAGCGCGTCTGTAATATGCTGGACTCAAGCTTCTTCTTTTTTATATTCCAGCCTGTGACATATTTTTTTCTACCAATATGCTGGACTCAAGCTTCTTCTTTTTTATATTCCAGCCTGTGACATATTTTTTTCTACCAACTGTGATATACGTGTTAATCAAGCTTATTTTGTTAAAGATTGTTACTGATTTTTTTTTTGTGTGTTATTTGTTGTCCGATAGTTGGTGGCCCAGGGCTCAATCTGGGTGGTTGTGTCGGCCCGGGGGCGGCTCGCCTGGTGGATTCCTTCGTGTGTAAACACTTTAGGGCTGACTCCTAGTGATAGGAGATGGCCCCGGGAGCCGCCATGGTGGGTGGGTCCGGGCCCGACCGGGCTGCTCCTTTCTTTCTTTTCTCTTTTATTACCTTTATTTTTTCCCCATTTTCTTGATCAGGCAGTATTAAAAACACACGAGTTCCTATTTTATTCATGACCTACGATATACACCTACAGTTACCTATATTTTACCTACATGTTATTTATTTAGATATATTTATTTTAATCTACAGTTACCTATTATTGAACCTACTTTTTATTTTTGTAAAATTGTGACGCATTCATGTCCATGTTCATTCGACAACGAACAAAGAGATTATTTATCTATCTATCTATCTTCTTTGAACAAGACATAATATGTCTTGTCTTAATAAGTCTCATATTATGAGACTTGTAGGTAAGAAAGGAAAGAAAACAATAAAAATTTTTGAAAACAAAAAAACTATGCTTTTTGCTCTATGTTTTTTGCTTAGAGCCTACGGCTAAAATTCAAGAAACATGGAACATGCTTTAGCCGCGCTTTCTTATTCTGTTTAATTTTATGTTTTTGTTTGGAAGAATGCGATCAAACGTGTTTTGCTATTTCGATAGCCTTTTCAAAAATCAGTTTTCAGGTAGGCAGGTATTTTATAGTTGTATTTAGATCACAACATTATTTGATCTCATACAACTGGAAGTATCGCATAGGTTACCCCACGTTACACGATCCTTAGTTCCGTATCAACGACTAAGCAAAATGTCGTGACTATACCGTTCCCGAAAACACTTTTTGCCAGTTAGGTCAAGGCTAAAGCATGTTCCACGTTTTAAAATATTCCAAGTTTTCTTCCAAGGGTCAGCGACAATTTTGATTCACAAGGAATCCTCTTTTCATGGGTACTATACTTTTCATTTCCAGTATGCAACCTTTCAGCTCTCATGGCGTATACATGCTGACCACGAAAAATGTAACTGAGCTTTTATTTCTGGTCCGAGCTAAATTACTACACTAAACGACAACGAACTAGGAAATCTATAGCTATGGGAGGCCAAACCGCTTAGATTTCTACTTTCTACAGAATACTTCGTTCCGTAGTTATTTTTCCGTTGCAAGTTACTTTTCCTTTTGATTTGTTATTTTTCAAAGGGGCCTCCGTTTTCTCCCTCTCCCACCATTTCTCCTCCCCCTCCGTCTTTCAAACCACCTTTTGACTTTCGCAATACACATTTTTAACGAGTTTCCTTTGGATAGCAACCTCCCCTCCTCTATTCTCCCATCCGCCATAATTAATGCCGCGGCCTCTTCAATTTGGTTCTTTTCAGGAGGTATTTTTAAAAAGACTCAAAATGAATTTAAAAAAAAAAATCTCGAGACTCAGTTGGGAGGAGTCTTTAAGAGAGTTGGGGCGGTTCTTCAGGCACTTCCCATTCAAATCGGATAATTATTTTCCCTCCTCCCTCAAAGCGAAATAACGGCAACCCCGTGCCTTCTTTTAATCTTCACTCTTCTTAATTATTGCGAATGGAATACATAAGTAAGTACATAAAATCCTTGAGTATGGGAATTAGTTAGGAATCTGGAAAAGAAGGGTGCTTACATAATTTGGTTTGATGTTTTCAACTAGCCGGTAACTTGAGTGGTGCACGGACCCGTGTTGGTATGTTGGTTGATTACTTATCCTTCATCCGCTCGGGCTCTCTTGAGTCACACTAGCGATCGCGGGGCAGCTCATAGCCGCCAGTCACATTTTTCCCTATTTCAATGGCTTTTTTGGTACTTCAACTCGATTACGACAAAGAATTAAATTGGTCATCTTGTAGTGAGTTCATACACATTATTCAGAATGAAAAAGTAAATAGCAAAGTACAAACAATGATTTGCTACCCTAATAGACTCGGAAGCAATACGAGTATATTGTGTATACAGGGTGTCAGAGAAAGATACGGCCAATCTTCAAGGCTCGATTCTACACAACGGTAGACTCATAGCAATTTTCTTTCAATCCCTTGTTTTTTTAGAGTTTTTCCAATTAAAATTTTTTTCTCGTATGTTGAACTTTGTATCATTAAAATGATTATAACTCCCATATTTTACATGGAAATTCAAATCTGATCACACCGTTAAAAAGAACATTAAATTTCCCGTCAAATGAAGTATAACGCAACTTTTTTAACCTCACATCTAGTTAGATTTTTTCTAGTCCAAGCTTAAACTTTGCAACTTTTGAGTCTTTTCACGTAATTCTCAAGAGATTTTTACCCATTTCCTTTGGGAAAATTCGATGCGGTTTTCAGCAAAAACATCCTCAACATCTCAGGTTTTCAACGTTATAATCAAAAATATTTAGCGGAGAAATTTTTTTAAAACGAAATCACGTTTTGTCGGGAGGATTCGGGGTTGGATGGAGGGCGAAAGGAGCGGTGGCGGAGGTCCCCCATCAAAACGTTTATTTCGTTGAAAATGATCTACATGTTTTCGCGTTCTAACACAAATTTATCTCCTAAATTAGACTGTAAAATACTTTTTGATTATACCGTTGGAAACCTGAGATTTTGAGGACGTTTTTAATGAAAACCGCATCGAATGTCCTCAACAGGAAATGGGTAAAAACCTCTTGAGAATGACGTAAAAGAACTCAAAAGTTGCAAAGTTGTAAGCTTGGACTAGAAAAAATCTAACTAGATGTGAGGTTTGAAAAGTCTCCTCTGTGACATTTAAACTTTAAAAGACTTCAAATACATTAGTAGTCTCATTACGGTCCCACTAATGAGGAGAGTTGGAACCGACCTTAGAAAAAAACATATATAAACCTCCCCTGTGAAGGTATTTCAATTTTGATACCATGGGGGGATAGCCTGAGGTCCTATCTTTCCAAAACGCCCTTCATCATTATTTTACAACACTCAGTCCAGACAGGGCAGAGCAAAATGTAGTGAAAATGGTCCCTACTCTCCCCACCTGACGTTATATAAAATAAAAAAAAGAAGCCAACAACATTTATGCAAATCTCTGCATGCGCAGAGGCTACTGTCAATTTTAAGGCCCTGATTTTCACAGGGGACCGTTTACAACCTAATCTGCATAATCCCTGAAAATTTCATTGAAATCGGATGAGAGTGGAAGTTTTGGCTGTTACAAGGAATTCACGTTTGGGAATGCGCATTGGCTACTATCAGTCCGGGGATGATGATTTTCATAGAGAACCGTCTACACACCAACCCCCCTGAAAATTTCATTGAAATCGGATGGAAAATGTAGAAGTTATGGCAGTGGCAAGGATTTCATGACAGACAGACAGACACGGAATCATAATTGTTCAGAAAGGTCTGAAACGTAAAACTCGAGTGGAAATTTCTATTTTGGAGAACTTTTTTTTCAACCTTTAAAAGTGAAAACAAAACTTCCGCTACCTTGGTAGACTCGGAAACAAAATTGATTGATTTTGGTAGATCAAAAAAGGTTTCTTGAAAGCAATATTTTACTTTTCATCGACCGAATACTTTACATAGCCTTTAAACAGTCATGATAATTGAATTGCCTGTAATTGCCCAGAACGATGTTTTGGTTACCGATAGCCATCGGAAGGGTTTGAACTTGTAGGTACCTACCGGATTCGAGATCTATGACAAACTGGCAACATGCTGATTCGAAGGGCAACCTTAAACACAGCTAGAAATCGATAATATTGATACGGGTTCGGTTTTCAATACTCCCAATAGTGGAGCCTCAAAAGGTATAAAATTCAATAGAGCATGTGAAGAAAAATCTCGAAAATACGTTGTAGTACCGCCTATTAGAAAGTAATACGGCGTTTATTTGGGCAGATAACATAAGAGGGACAAAAGGCTGAACCCCACAACTCGTCAAAACGACGTTGAAATGGAACAGAATGGAATGAAATAATAAGAGACCCCCTCATTAGGGGAGGACGTACCTTAAGATAGCCGTTGGAATCGGCCGCAGCGTGAAGTCATCTCTTCCGAACGATCTGCGAGAAAAGGAAGCCTAGTAGTCACCTTGTAAGATCGACCAGTACAAAAGGCCTCCCGCAGGTCGGACTGAATGGGCGTGAATATACCAGAATGATCTTGAAGGGAGCTCTTGAATGGGCTACCTGAATAAGAGACAAAGGCACTCGAAAGGCACTTCCGTTTTTCTTGGGCGGGACCTACGAACATCCGACCTACTGCTGCTTTGACTTTTGCCGTACATCAAAAACGCTTGTCATGTGAGAGCTTTCCTACATCCACCCGAGAGGAAAAACGATGAAAATTATTGTACAACCGAGCAGAAAATTATTGCACGTTAATATTTTTAATAATAAACCTTTGGAATCGAACAAACAAAAGTTTAAAACCAAATTTGATGATTACGTTTTAAGGTACGTAACATACAAGAATCGAATACAAAACACAGCAAATTACTACACAATTGTTTATTATTTTACTGTATGGATCACTCGTCTACGAAATCGCGGCTTTTTCATTAACATCCCTTTCCTAAAGTAGTTGTGGGAGCAACAGCAACAGCACAACCAGTTACTGAGTACAACACGAAAAAATATATAATTCAGTTCGATAATGAGAGTTGCCTCTAATGAGTTGATTGGACTTATTTCGAAGACTCTTACTTCATAAGAGGAAAAGCCGATCTTCTGGATCTCTGTGAGTTTCAGGAGCGCGCCTACCGGAACACTTGTATTCACCTCCAATTCATGGAAAAAGTCGAGAATGAACATTGAAAACACCAAAAGTCATTGATTCACTCGGGAGAAACGACAACTTCAAAGGCTTGTTTTGGTGTTTTCCACCTTGTTTCTCGACTTTTTCCAGGAATTATAGGTGAAAACAAGTCTTTAAAGTGGTGAAGTGGTCGTTTCTGTCGAGTGAATTGAGGAGTGTTGGTGTTTTCAACCTTCTTGCACGACTTTTCTCACGAATTGGAGGTTAAAAGTCGAGCAAGAAGGTTGAAAACACCAAAAGTCGTTAATTCACTCTAGAGAAACGAGCGTTTCGAAGGCTTGTTTTCACCTCCAATTCCTGAAAAAGTCGTGCAAGGAGGTTGAAAACACCAAACTCGTCGATTCACTCGGGAGAAACAACGCCTTCAAAGGCTTTTTTTGGTGTTTTCAACCTTGTTTCTCGACTTTTTCCAGGAATTGGGGGTTAAAACAAGCCTTTGAAGGAGTCGTTTCTTTCGAGTGAATCAACGAGTTTTGGTGTTTCCCAACCTTCTTGATCTCCAGGCGCTTTTAACCTCCAATTCCTGGAAAAAGTCGAGCAAGAAGGTTGAAAACACCAGAACTCATACATTCACTCGACAGAAACGACCACTTCAAAGGCTGGTTTTAACCCCCAATTCCTGGAAAAAGTCGTGCAAGAAGGTTGAAAACACCAGAACTCGTCAATTCACTCGAGAGAAACGAGCATTTCGATGGCTTGTTTTCACCTCCAATTCCTGAAAAAAGTCGAGAAACAAGGTTGAAAACTCCAAAACAAGCCTTTGAAGGAGTCGTTTCTTTCGAGTGAATCGACGAGTTTGGTGTTTTCCAACCTTCTTGCTCGATTTTCTCCAGGTATTGAAGGTTAAAAGTCGAGCAACAAGGTTGAAAACACCATAAGTCGTCGATTCACTCGGGAGAAACGACCACTTCAAAGGCTTGTTTTGGAGTTTTCAACCTTGTTTCTCGACTTTTTCCAGGAATTGGGGGTTAAAACCAGCCTTTGAAGTGGTCGTTTCTGTCGAGTGAATCTACGAGTTTTGGTGTTTTCAACCTTCTTGCTCGACTTTTTCAGGAATTGGAGGTTAAAAGACGAGCAAGAAGGTTGAAAACACCAAAAGTCGTTGATTCACTCGAGAGAAACGACCACTTCAAAGGCTTGTTTTCACCTCCAATTCCTGGGAAATGTCGAGAAAAGTTGTTGAAAACACCAAAAGTCGTTGAGATCGTGGGTTGGGTGAGTTCTTAGGATGTATGCAGTGTACAACACTCGTTGGTGTACTTAGAGGAAATTCATGTACAAGGAATAGAAACATGCGAAGGTCAGAGCTCTTCCCGCAAGAAAATCCAATCGCCCGAAATGATAAGGAACGATTTGTCATGTTTTGGTTGAAGCCAGCGAGGCGGAGAACAGCTGGGGATAGCAACGTTTGATGAAGCGATCATCTCTTAACGGCCCATCGTTTAGAGAAATCTGTTACCGAGAGACTCCCCACTCTTACGGGAAGCCCTACAAGAGATGACGCTATTGCCGACTTATGGGGAAGGAAAGAGAGGAGAATTCCGTAGCTCGAAGGGGGAAGATTACGATGGAAAATCGGAAAAAGCAACAGCGGAACCCGAAAAGTAGCTGTTGAGTGTTGAGGGGGGAGATGTTTGTTGCTGAGAAGATTGGGTTATGGGATTCGAGATGGGTGGATTCGCGATGGGGAAAGGAAGGGGGGGATGATTGATAATAGCGTAAAAATGGACAGCCCCTCTCTAACATCCTCCCACTCCCGACATGACAACCCACTTAAGGGGAGTCCCTCGAAAGAATCGCCGAACCCCCCCCACCAGTTCTCTTTCGACCAAAATAAAAACTTATTGAGAAGCGAAAAATCCTTTTTTCTGAGAGTTCGAAGGATGTGAAAAGCTAAAAAGAAAAATCCTTTTAGAGTGTGAAAAAGACTTCCTTTTAAGCACCCTCTCGTTGCCTTCACGGTTCAAATTTATTATTTATTTTTTAGGCCATGCAGTTTTTCGAATTATAGGTAAGTTATAAGACTACACCATTGAAATGATAGAGACCCGTATTCACAAAAACCGCCCAAGTGAAACTTGAAGTCGCACTTCTGAAAGTAATACTTTAGGCCAAATGGTAACTTGAGGAGAAATCGCTATTCACAATCGTTTCTAGTATAGCTGCTCTTAGGTCAGCTTTAAGTTCAACTGATAAGGAAGTTGAACTTGTAAGCCTAAGGGTGACTCGCTCCCATTGACCAGTGGGAATATTCAGTGATAATATTGATAAGCGGTTGGTGATCAACAAACGATTGTCCATCTCTGTTTCATTCCTTCCCAAAACATCTATTTTGGCGTTTTTATTGATTTGAATGCGCTAGTAGTGAACTGAAAGAGTGTCTAAAAGAAACAAAACTAACCATCGAAGAAACTATTCTGTCGACGTCAGAAGTTGGCCATTCAAGAACGAGTTCTACCCAAGCAAGAAAAGCTGTGTTACGACGACGTAAGTATTTTCGTCATATTTTAATGGTTTTTCTTATCATCAAATGATTTCAACATTTCAACAATTAATTTTCGAATTTCTGTTGTTCTATTTGTTCAGTTGTAAGTGTATTGACGTGATACCTGATTGAATTCATTACCATGAAGCATTCCTACGAAAAAGGCAAACACCTACAGCAAATTGACTTAAAATGCTTATAAAGAATAGGTTTATTGTTGTAAATACCAACTAGTTATGACATTCTTGCTACTATCTTAACGTAACGTGGCGGGGGAGTTTGAAAACGACGATCCTTCCTTAACAATATAGGTATCTATTGGTTTTTAATTATACGCTGCTTGTTATTTGAATGTTGCTTTTTGTTCATTTTTGTGTTATTGTTATTAGTTATATAGATATATAGATCTGGATAGTATTAATATAAAAATGAAAAATTATTGCAAAAGTTTTCCAATCTAATTTTCTCGTTGACCCATCTCTTAAGTCTCTCGCCTTCCAAACTCTCCTCAAGTAAATTGAGGATTTTCGGAAATGTGAAAAACCAGTTTTTTTTACCTTAGGCGGTGTTCATCTTAGGGACCAGGAACTTTTCTGTTCCTGCCTCTGCTCTAGTCCCTTTTCCATGTTTTACATGTACGAATCTCCAACTGTTTTAAAATGCAAAAATAATTAGAGACCTCAGACGAATTTTCCGGAAATTAAGCACATCTAGTTTCTTGAAATACTCAACTGATCTGCTAAAGTAAGAAAACCGCGCAATGATTCTCACAATGGTTTCAGATATGTTTGCGACGCTCCACCTCAAGCTTGACATTGGACCAGTGCAAAATATGCACTTCGAATAGTTTCTAGGTTCAAAACGTTACGGAGTTCAAGAAATACATGCAGCAGTTTCCTCCCATTTCAAATTTTCATCTAAGGTCACACCCAGGTACTTAATGCTACTAGGTGACTGGAGTGGGCGGCATGTACAGGAATCCCCTTGGGCGCAAGACCTTTCGTGAATTTTTAAATGGAATGATATTAGCGACACCCTTTGCAAAGATAACCGAAAAGTGATAAATTTGTTTTTAATCGGTGTTTATTGACAGCGAGTGAGCTCTACTACCCTACTACTATACTACCCTCCTATCCTGGCCAAAGGTTTTGGTTGGTTCTCTCATTATGACCAAACTTGCTCCAAACAACATCCATGAGAACGAAAACTGATACCGTCAACTAGATAAGTCCTCAACTGGACATGATCTCATTCTGATGAAGGCTCCAATGTGGGCAGATTCACTTTTGTCTCGCATCTCTTCATTCTTTACGCTTCTGTCCTTTGCTTTTTTTCTCTCACTATTCATTACTTTCATCTTCAGTTGGTTTTGTCCATTCATATCTCTCCGTCTCGTCCTCACACTGTTTTTACTTCCTCCACATTCACGCACGAGTGTCACACCTACACACTCACACGTGAAACTAAGAACTCGTACGTATGAATGGCCGCTTCCGTTCCAGAATATCCGATATCTTCTTCATCTCGGGATCCTCCAGTGGACGGATCTTTTATTGTCTTTGGCCCTTTCTGAGGTGGGACAGACTTTCAACAATGCCGTTTCGGCATCTTCGGCTCTGAACAAAAAGATCACGTTGTAGGGAGGAAGAGCCGTATAGTTTACATCATGTAGGTGTACAGGGCCTTATGAACCGTTCAAAACCTCCTGCTGCTGTCCGATATCATTATATTCCCAAAATGTCGGCAAAGTTCAAACTCTCTACGTACTTCTAGCATACCGTGCACGTATTCTATTTATGTGGAATAGTACGAATTGATCAAATTGATCGTTTCCGCACACGCTTCCACTGGTATGAACTAGTAATGAACCGCAGAGGTCTCAGCTGACCTCTGGGAACCCGCCTAAAAAACAACAAACAAGTTTGTTGAACAAGTCACTTCAGAAGTTTCTGGTGCATACCTGAAAATGCTACTCACTTAAAAAGTCAGTTGTCTAGGAATTTTTGAACCCATTGTTACAACTATTATAAATGGTACGCACCTGAATGGTAGCCTGGCTTCACTCAGTTCAGCCTGGTCCTATTCAGTTGATACTCTTGATAAACCCAAATTCACGAAAATTTGCAAAAGTGATTTTAAAAAAAATTAAAATAAAACAAATTCAATCGAAATTATAGTTGAGCGCCACTTCTCTTTTATGGGTCTAGAGAAGGAACCCCGTAACAAAAAAACAACATGAATCCAAAAGAGTAGGTACATAGGAAAATTGTACATGAAAAATTCAACTACTTGTGAATTTTGTTTGATTCGTGTTTTCGAGTTCACAAAAGAAATATATTTGGGCTGCTATTGGTAGACAGATTATGCTTCAGAACGCCTTAAACCAAAGGGGAGGGGAGGGGACCTTACCTAGTATTATGAACTAAATTACCTAAATTTAAGGGTACATCCAATTCCTAATTTTAAATCTACTGTTGGCAGATGTCGGGTCGCTGACGCAGTAGGTAGTTTCCACAACAATCGAAAAGAAAATACCAGACTTGTTCACTCCAGGGCAGAGCGAGGAAGAACGGAGGAGGAGGGGGGAAACCCTAAAATACAAAAAAAGAACATAGATATTCGTACCTCTCTAGTAATATAGTTTTGTCTTAGGCAGGTAATTAATTAAAATTTACAATTTGAAGGATAAATAGTAAAAGAAAATTAAAGAAACTCACCACAAACGTAGGGTTTTAGGAGAATGGTTGATTCAATATGATAAGGTATAAGCAAACGTAAGCAAGCATAAGGGGGGGGGGGGGGGTATAAGCATAAGGTATAATTCAAGGTTGAAAGCTCTCAGAACAGAAGCAGCTCAAAATCAACCACCTGAGAACTAAAATTCCAAAAAAAAAAAAATAAAATAATACCTACTAAGGGTACTTTCAAACTAAGTACTCGAAAAAATTAACACAATGCTTGTATAGCAAATTTGGTATGCATAACATACCTGACACTTAGTGGATGGGAAATACAGTAGGTACCCTGTATGCAGCTGTTATATCCTGCTAGCTCGCAGCACAAAACCAAAACCAGCACACTCAATACTAGGTACATCGACGTTTTTCAAATAAAAACAAAAATTCTGCAGAAGGCACGGACTACCGGCGTGGTCGTTCTGAGGCATGTTCTCATTGAAAGTATCCTAAAACCGAAATGATAGCTCGAACTGCCCCTCAAATTACATCTTAATGGTAAATTCAATGGTTTTTTAAAATATGTCGAGTTACCTGGTTACGTGCAGTCTAATTTCCATTCTTACTTGGTTACGAGCAACCAAATTTTCAGACTTACCTGCTCACCCACCACAATGATGTAACTTGACTGTCGTGTCCAACAAGTTAAACACATGGACAATTTCATTTTTTGTGTCGAGAAATTTACTTACTTAGTTCGTCATGTAAAGATGCGAGACCTCATCGTGTTTGACATCCTAAAAGTTGGAGTGGAGTCGACGAGTGAACTCGTCAGGGGTTGACGCATTGACACTTTTCAATCGGAAGTCACACCCCCTCTGAAGGTAGTTTGTTGTACGTGAAACTCAAGTCTGTTCCGAAAATCTCCCTTCAACGGCCCCAAACCCGCGTCAAGAGGGTTGAAAGTTGAAACGATAGACGTGATGTGATCGTTTGTGTAAAAAAAGATCTGCGACTGATGTTTTGTGTCACCGGCAGGAACGCACCTTTGACCAAAGTCATCTCACGCCGTTTCCTCCCTCTAGATGATTTTCATCCCGGAGTGTTGTTTGTAAGCATTAGTTCTAACAACATGAAGAATGGTTCTAGCACTTTCAAAATGCATTGACTTAAATTATATAAACGGGGAAGCATACCAAGTTAAACAAACTGAACATAATAATTCCACCATAAAACATTTCTTGAATAGTTTAGAGCAATCGAGTTCTCTCCAGACGAATTCATCGGAAGATATTCGTTGTGTAAAGCGACTGGGCTACTAACAGGCGCCAAGACGACTATACTATCTAACTCACAGCAAACATACTCAAAATACTGAAAAATAAATTTAAAAAACCTTTTTTAAAAAAGCTTTTATTTTTTGTTAATAAAATGGAATAAAAAGTAAAAAATAAATTAGGTACCGTAAAACCGTCAAACTTTACCCCAAGATTTACTCCAAAACAGTTCCAAATACAATTTCTCCCACTCGAAATGGGTTAAATTTTTTTTTTTTTAATAAGTGAATTGATCTTCAGGGCTTCCTGAACATTTTGAGTGTTCGAACTCATTGATCAGATAATTGTAACCCCCCTATTTAATTGTTTAAATGTTGGAATAATGTTACCTACGAGTGCGTCTATCTTTACTCCACTCTGAAAAACTCACGGTTATCGCTACAGAAACGGGCAGTGGTGCAATGATAGTAGTCGGGATTGAATTCATCACCCCAGAAATACTTGATAATATCAAGTATTTATAATATTATTATAAAATATATTCTGAAATATTGAACTTTTTAGCTTGAAAAATACGAGTTATACCTACGAAAAATATAAATTCCAATGATCATTTATTTCAACGAATTTGCTTGAAATGCAACATTTCTGGTTGAGAGATCACAATTTCAGTCCTCCAGTATAGACAGACTTACGTAGGTAATCGAGCAAAACTTTCTACAAGTAAAGAAATATTAAAGGACAATAAACGATAAACGAATGACTTAACAAAATAACAGAAAAAGTCTGTTTCATATTTGATAACTTTCAAATAAATTGCAATGGTAAATGGTAAATTTCAAAGTTAACCCACGAGTAAATAATATTGTAAATCACAACTGAGCACCAAAGCACGTTTATGTTCATATCATAATGCAGGTGTTCAGTGGTAAAGTTACGGTAGGGGCGCGTACCAAGCTTTTTCTCATTTCTTCTCCCCATCTCTTACTTCTGCAACATGAGATACACTAGAAACCTTACATTCAACACTGCAAAAATTATAAAACTCAAATATTTTTCGAGATTAAATAAGAAAAATATAAGTGAGGCTACCTTTATCCCAACCTTTATAGTGGAATAAAGATACCCGGTTTTTGGAGTAAAGTTACCATCAAATTTTTGGTAAACAAATGCATAACTAAGAAAACACTTTTTTGAGAATTTGATTAGTGTATTTTGTTCAAAATAAGATATTGAAAGTGATATGATGAGGGCTTGCCTGGTAAATCCACTCCAAACACCTGATATGGAAGAAATTTTGGGGCTCGAGAAACAGGACAAAAACAGCTGAACAGGAAACTATGACTGATAACAGCTGATAACATGGATAAAGGCGCCATCGCAAGCCACATCGATTCTCTGGGATGTGGAGAATAACGGAAACACAATAGCTAACTTTTATCTAAGTTCTACCACGCTTACGTCACAATTGAAGATTCTCACTTTTTGGGGTGAAGTTACCTCTGGTGGGGTAAAGTTTGACGGTTCTACGGTACCTTTAATAAGAAATATAACACTGTAGAGATACCTAACACTTTATCACAGTCCCAATTTTATAAATAAAGTGTTAAATTGTGATAGCAAGAGGAAAAAGAAGAGGCTAAATGTAACACGCTTTATTTATAAAATTGGGACTGGAATAAAGTGTTGTCTCTATAGTGTTATATTTCTTATTAGAGGTAATTTATTTTTAACTTTTTAGTTCATTTTATGAACAAATAAAAGCTTGTTTTTAAAAAAGGTTTTTTACATTTATTTTTCAATCAACTACTATGAAAGTTTATGAATTTCAAGATGGTCCGTCACGGACACGGACCCTGACACTTCCCGTCCCCGATTCCTTCGACTCCTCTCGTTTCCTACTCCTCCCGCCTCCATAACTGGAGGATGGTCCCCTATGAATTAGAAGATGGTCTCAGAAAGTGAATAATATTGCATTGTCATCCAATTTATACATGCATGCAACATTTCAGCTCAATCGGATACCGGGAAGTGGATCAAATTTAACTTGCAAGATTTGGACCATGGTGTCACTAGTGTCACCGAAAACATCTTAGGAATTCCACAGCTGTCCCAAAGTGTTTCCAGATTGACTAGATTTAAATTGTAATTTAAAAATTAATGGATAGAACTGAATTGTTTGAACCGTTTTTTGGTTTTTGTAAGCTATCAAAAGTCAAAAATGATGCTATGACAAAAATTTTGAAAAATGTTTTCATTTATTTCTTTGGAAATTTTTTTCGTAACTCTATTTTGAGACTTCCGATAGCCAATAAAGAATTCCGCTGTCCATTTAATTTTGGTTATGCCAGTGACACCTTGTTACAGCTGTGGAGTTCCTGAGATGTTTTCGGTGAAACTTGTGACACCATGGTCCAATTAGGGTTAATGACAGACTGACAGACAACGGGTCAGGTGAAGCTAAATAAAAGCTTTTAAAAATCAAAATTTTCCTACATCAACCCCAAAAATCGGTTGGGAATTCAGGCCTCATTACTTCATTCTACATTGTACAACATTGGTTTTACCCTTCTTTGCGTGTACGATGAAGTAAGGTTTGTTTTGCTTGACAATTCCAGTTTGAAAGTGATTTATTGAAATATTTTATTAAACTTACATTTGCCAATATCAGGAGTGATTCTCCAGGTGATTTACTTTACACCCCAATTTCAATTTCGATTAATAAAATACCATTCTGAATGAAGCCCCTCAAAGTTTGCGTGTAAATCATTTGCTCGAGAATGAAAGGGAGAGAATTTCTATAAGGCGACGATCGGAGGGGAAATTAAGGCCGTGTGTGCTTGGAAAACAGTTAAAAGAGATGGTTCTATAAGAGAAAGGTTTCGGTTGATAATTAAAAGATATTGGTCCCTGTAAATCACAGAAGAGACAGGGTTTGACACCAGATGTCGATAAGTGTTAAATGAAAGGGCCTACCCCGGCGAGGCCTTATAAGGGCTATTCGAAGGGATTGCCAGGGCGTAGGGCGAGATTGACGCCGCTTCCTCTGTAATTAGTTGCGAGGGTTACGCCAGGGGTGGTGGGATGTACGTTGAAATGGAACTGCAGAGAGGGGTAAGTTGTAACATCACTTGTTACATCATCAGACGCCTCTCAGTCTCCCCCAGTTCTTAGCAGCTCCTTCCTTCACCCTCTGTTTTGGAGCACTTTCGAGGTAGTTAATCATAACTGACACTATCAGACCCCATCACTTTGCTTCGTTATGTCTTTAATCGAAAGTGTCTGCTGCCAAGATTAGCTTCCTCTCGAGTTCAAGGAGAAATGTTGCTTGTAATTATCTTTAAGAACTAGTCGAGTTCTGAGGGTGCTGACTATTTACAGTAGAAGTCGACTGATTAACCCATGTTTTCAACTGTACGTACATAGTTTAGAAAACACGTAGAGCTCATTCACAAATGGAACTGTTTGATGTTCATTTCTAGGCGAAGATACTTCCCAAAATAGTACAGAAACACAAACACCCAAGAACGTCTGCCAAATGGGTGTGGCACATAGCTTCCTCGTATCCATAACACGACTGTATAGATGATCCGATGCATAGTAGTTAATGTTGCTTGTAATTAACTTTAAGAACTTGTCTTGAGATGCATAAGAAGATGTTTAAGATGCATGGTAGAAATGTTGCTTGTAATTATCTTTAAGAACTAGTCGAGTGTTGACTATTTACAGTAGAAGTCGACTGATTAACCCATGTTTTCAACTGTACGTACATAGTTTAGAAAACACGTAGACCTCATTCACAAATGGAACTGTTTGTATGTTCGTTTTTAGGCAAAGAAACTTCCCAAAATAGTACAGAAACACAAATACCCAAAAACGTCTGCCAAATGGGTGTGGCACATAGCTTCCTCGTATCCATATTACGACTGTATAGATGATCCGATGCATAGTAGTTAACCTCAAAACATCAACCTCTAAGTACCTTGCACCACCCTCATAGAAACTCAACACATCTCTGAATATTGTTGGAAAATGTAGAAGTTATGGATGTTACAAGGGAATATACGTCTGCGCATGCGCAGCGGCTAATATCATTCTGGAGGCAATGATATTCATAGGGAACCATCTACGCCAACCCGCACACTCCCCGAAAATTTCAACGAAAGTTGCGGAAGTTAAGACTGTGGCAAGGATTTCACGTTTGCGCATGCTCAGCAACTACTATTCGTCTGGGGTGATGGTTTTCATAGGGGACTGTCTACACGCCAATCTGAACAATTCTTGTAAATTTCATCTAATTCGGATAAAAAATGTTATGTATGTTACAAGGATTTTACGTTTGCGCATGCGCAGAGGCTGCTGTCAATTTTGAGGCCTCGATTTTCATTGGGGACCATCTACAACCTAATCCGCATAATTCCTGGATATTTCATGGAAATCGGATCAGATTTGTAGAAGTTATGGCTGTGGCAAGGATTTCATGACAGACAGCCAGACAGATACGGAACCAAAATCGTTCAGGAAGTTCTAAATCGTAAAACGCGAGTGGAAATTTCGATTTTGGAGAACTTGTTTTTCAACCTTGAAAGGTGAAAACAAAGCTTCTGCTCCCTTGATAGACTCTGAAGCAAAATTGTGAGGTACGTATATACCTCTCTCATTTTCTTCCTTAGATTAGGGTAAACGTATAATTTGAACGTAAAATTTAGCAACGGTGCAGATAGTTGCCCATTCGATGCGGGAAAAAAGCGATGTTATGCCCCATCCTGAAAAATTTCATGTTTGATATTTGACATTGCAGTTTTTTAAATTTTCATTATTGTATCTCTCTACATAGATTAATCACTCATTGTATTTATTTGCGTAATTTTTGGCGCGTCATATGATGCCACTCGTACGGAGGGTCATCATCCATCACGCTTTTTTATCTCTAGCTCCTTCATTGCAGATGTTTCCACTGAATGTACTGCGGGCTTCTTCACTGAAAGTAGGTAGTAAATAATATGAAATTAAAAAACGCTGCAAATTATTACACAATGGTTTATCATTTTTCTATATACCTCTCACTCGTCTGCAAAGCCACCAACCATCCAACATGAAGAAAAACATCGATCGCATTTCGGTCAGCTAAAATTTAAATTAGGCCTATTTTGCGATTCACACTCGTGTTTCTGATTTATCGTACGTCCAACCCTTAAATTGTCGTAGGGAGCGAACGGTTTGTCATACAGAGCCCCGCGTGGTCTCAAAAAATTTTAAAAAATCTATAGAATCTTAAATTGAAGGAAAAACAATACCTTTATATCTACATTTTTTGAGTTAGGGCGTTTTCAAAATTCCAAAATTTACTTTTGAACCCTTAGAAGTGACCTACATAAACCAAAATCTTCGGGGCACAACTAGACCCTAAATGAAGCCTACATACCAAATTTCATCAAAATCAGTCAATGCTAAGAGGGGAAAGTGCCGCGTACGGCGGACGGACGGCCAAATTTTTATTCGATTTTTGGATTCTACGTACCTTGAAACGTAAACCATCAAATTTTGAGGGGGTGTTAAAAAAAAATTCTTGGTCGATCCCAAAGGTTCATTATTGAAAATGATAAACCAAAACTATAATTGAGATATAACGTTAAAGCTTCTATCGAGGGAAGTCAATTTCTGAGAGTACTTCACAAGCCATCCGAGCAGCGCGTGCACCGACGTCAAAATCTGGCGACAAAGGCCGGATTTGGTGAATCCTCGAAGTTGATCGGACGAGCATACGGAAGAGAAAGGGTGCAGGACAGCGTTCGGCCACAACCCTTCCCCGTGTTGGTTCAATTGAACAAAAACTCTCGCATCTCCACCGAATGGGTTAATCCCGATCGGTCGACTCGTGCACGCGATCTTCCACAATGAAGGCTTAGTGCTGGGGACCGCTAACACCCCACCTTTCAGCTGCCGTTAGTGACATAGTGGCGGGTGGGGTCGCCTAAGCCCACGGAGGAGAAATGGACCCGGTAATCTCTTCTGTGTGATTTTCAGAGGGAAGCGTGAATCACGCTAGCCTCATACGAGGAAAAGAACTGTATCTACTTCCTTCCTTGAAAGTTACCTAGTCAATGTTGAAATAAGGTAGATAGGGAGATGTTGTTTCATTGAAATTATTTTTATTTAATCTTATCTCTAGAAATTATATGATAACATCTTCAAACCCTGGATGACTGCCTATAAATAAATTTTTAAATTTTGAAAACGCCCTAACTCAAAAAATTTTGGCATAAAGGTATTGTTTTTCCATAAATTTAAGATAGTATAGAATTTTTAGAATTTTTGAGACCACGCGGAGCCCTGTAGGATAAACCGTTCTCTCCCTACGAGAATTTAAGGGTTGGACGTACGATAAATCAGAAACAGGAGTGTGAATCGCAAAAGAGGCCTAATCTCCGTTCAAATTGTAGCTGACCGAAATGCGATCGATGTTTTTCTTCATGTTGAATGGTTGGTGGCTTTACAGACGAGTGATCTATATAGAAAAATAATAAACCATTGTGCAATAATTTGCAGCGTTTTTTGTCTTTACTGCCTACAAAAAATGTTATGGAAGCCGACAACTAGGAGCCCTCCTATTTTGGGGCAAAGAAAGTCCGTTCCAATTGTTTTCCCACTAGAGCACTCTATTATGCTCTAAATTATTGTGGGTTTTTAAACGCTGTTTACTCCGGGTTTGAGTTCGGAAAATAGAGCAAATAGTGGTGCCGGGGAGAGCAATCTATGTTGACTTGCGTAGGTACGAGTCCAGCCTAGTAGAAATGTCGTTGGTCAAATATAGTGCGTATTCCGTAGTTTTCGGATCACCAATATTTATTCCAGCGGAGTCAGCGAGGTCGTTCAAATATGGGAAAGTGAGAAACAAACTTCGTACGTGTATACGAGTAGGTTTTGGGCATATGAGTTCAGAATGGTCGATTTGAACTGTGTTTAGAACTAGGGTCATTTAAGCGAAGAATGGATGTTTCGAAGGCGTGTATGATAGTTTTTCATAACTTATATTTTATAACTCACAGAGCAGTATGATGTTGAATATGAATAAATCATTGTAACGAATAAAAATACAGGAAGTATGAAAAATGATAAGAAGTGAAACAAATATCATTGGGCTCACTACAATTTTAGAACCGTAGTAACGTGTTTCCCGATGGGCCAGGATGGTAAGTTATATCATCACCATAAAAGCACTCCTCCTCACCACCGTGCGTCCACAACATGAGCTTCACGAATTTCAAATAATCCTGAGAACCTACTCCAGCTGATCAGGGATGTTCTCCTAGTCAACATCCTTACCCCTTCAGACCTACGCTGCCATCCAAAGAAGAAAAGCCGTAACTCGTTATTTTCACATTTTGAATTGTTTATATCGCTGGATCCAGTAAAACAGTAAGCAAGTTACTGCTGTTGGTAAACTGTGGTTGGACAACGAAAAAAGTCTGCCAAGTGGGTGTGGCACATTGCTTCCTCGTATCCATAACCCGATTGTATAGAAGATCCGATACACTTGCACTACCCTCATAGGGGACCATCCACCGGTACAACCTCTGAATGTTGTTTGACAATGTAGAAGTTGTAGCTGTGGCAGAGATTTCTAAACAGACACACAGACAGACAGACACCGAACCAAAACTGTTCAGAAAGGTCTGAAACGTAAAAACGCGAGTGGAAATTTTGATTTTGGAGAACTTTTTTTTTCAACCAGATGTGAATGATACAAATAAAATGCAAGAAGCAGAAGAAAAAAACAGCTTGGGTAGAAAGTAGTTTCACCCCATTACTGTTGAAATCCTCAGAGGATTCGGGAGAAACTCAATAACGAAAAATAGTTCAATGAATTTAAAATATAATTTCAAGTATTTTGAGCGTGAAATCAATGGAATAAAACAAACAAAGAGTGCACAGTTATTTTTCAAAAGAAAAATCACTTTTCGATCAAAATTGAAGTTTTCATGGAACAAAACACAAAACCAGTTTGCTGAAAACTGGGAAAACTGGTTTTCTCCTTTGGACGGTAATGCGGAGGTCGTACTTCAACTTTGAAACAATGAATGTTGAAAAATCAACTGTTTGTTGACACAAATAACCAGCATATGTGAAAATCAAATTTTTACATTAGCTGTGAAATCAAATTTCATGTTTGGGAATTAATAAGTGGTACTGCTTGAATATAAGAATTTTCAAAATACGAATCAAATCACTCGCGATGAGATTGTGAGACCATTTTAATAAAAAACGGAATTGAGCAGAACGTTGTCTATTTCCACTGAAATAATGAGTTACAAGTTATTTCCGAGAGTAACTTGTAACTCATTATGTTCGTAAAAATAGACAACATTCTTCTCAACTCCGTTTTTGACATAAATATGTCTTTTGGCTGGGGGTCAAGAAATTTTTCGTGACTTTTCTTTTGCTACAAAAAATGCAACGCTGCAACCAGTAAAAACAATCATAGCTAATCATACATATCGGTATCTATGATGCATGGTTTTCTAGAATACTGCGATATTTAGACATGTTACTACGTGCGATGGAGTTTTTTTTAGGAAAAAAAAATCTGTTAATTCATTGAAAAAGTAATAGGTAGGTGTAGGTACATATTATTCAATTACAGTATTATTTCGACATTATTTCTTCAAAATTCTGTTTATTCATTGAAAAAGTAATAGGTAGGTGGCAGGTACATGTTATTCAATTAAAGTATTATTTCGACATTATTTCTTCAAAATTCTGTTTATTCATTGAAAAAGTAATGGGTAGGTACATTATCTTGTGTTTTTATTTGATTGATCTTGATTTTATTTCATTTTAAATCTCAAATTACACCTACAACAATGGACATGATCCCTTTAAGGGAGAAATTTCTTTGTGTTTTAATGTTTTACTGTGGTCTCAATGATTGTTTTTTATTTTCCAATAAACTGGAGCTGTAAGTACAGACGTTTTCTTAGCGAGGAAGGTATTTCTTATTTCTTTATTTACGGGCGAGCCCAATATACATTCTAAAAAAAAAAGTTGGTCATTCTAACGGGGAGAGAAATTCGGTCCAACAAAAGTTACATATGAGAATTTAGATTTTTAAGTTTAATTATAGCTGAATGGGGAGGAGGTGATAAGTGTCTTTAGTGATGAGAGAGGGGAGTTGAAAAAGTCAAAGTCGGTGTTCAATGACAAGAAGAAGTTGGCACTGCGAGGAATTCTGTTCAGGGGTTGGTTTCGTTGATAGTTTGTCGAGGAAAATGGCACGTGGAACAGTGAAGACGAGCGAGTGGCGATGCGTGGGACAAGAAGGTTGATCTTCGCGAGGAGTGACGGGCAGTCGATGGTATTATTGAGGAGTTTATACATCAGAGTGAGGTCAGCTATACTGCGTCTTTTCTCGAGGGCTTCTAGGTTGCATCTCTGTCCCAAGTATACGTAGTCGACGACGGCTGATTGAATGCCCAGTTTGTATGCGACAAAAAGTAGGAATTTATTTTGGACTCGCTCGAGCCGATACATATGCACCGCATACATTGGAGACTACACAAGCATACTCGAGTATAGGGAGAACCAGGGCCTTATATAGGGTCACGATAGCTGGAATACTCGTGAACTCCCTGGTATTCCTCTTCAAGAAGCCATGAGTGCGCATAGCTCTACCAGCGAGGACCTCTATGTGCTGGGAGAAGGACAGCCGTTCTTCGCAGTACACCCCTAAATCCAACATACCACATGATCTAAGCAGGGGCGCATTTCCTAGAACGTAGTAGTTGAAAACTACTGGCTGAACCGTTCGGTGAAAAGTGACCACTGAGCATTTAGCAGGATTTAGATAGAGGTGGTATGCTGTCTAAACAAATTGGCAGACGTCTTAAGACTCCGATGATACCATTCAAATCAGATCTTGAGTCACAAACGGATGAGGGTAGCCACGATGGACAAAAACGCACACCATCATCCCTTCTCCAAAAAAGCCTAGGTAAGAAAAGTGGTGGCTTACGGGCGACAGTGAAATATTTTTGCGGTATTGCGGGTAAAGTAAGACAAGGGGTCTCCTTGGAGTCCCCTCACGACACTAAATCTACCTTCAGCAATAACATCCCTTCTGATATTGTAGAAAGTTTACGGTACGTAATATCGCACGGTGACGGTCCTGAGACATAAGTCATGTCACCCCCTTCTCCTTGCACTGGCTCTAATTGTGCTCTGAGCCTTTTGCCGTCCCATTGCGAAAGTTCCCCCTTTTCCTTTATTCCGCTTCCATTATTTCTTCTTCTTCTTCTTCTTCCTCGTCCCGTTTCAATGCTAGATCCCACCCACTACGGATACAGAAGGCACTGGGAGGGTCACGAAGCCGTTTGCCTCCTCCCCGTTCTACGGCAGCGCCGATGCTTTTATAACGCAGATGTGGTTTGAATGATGATTTTTTTCGTCGTTTTCCTACTGCCAGAGACTAACCTTGATAAACTGTTTGTGAGGCTTGTCACCATGAAAGACATGAACATCAACCCTGATATTACTCCGGTGTCGGGCAATGAAAGTTTACGACCTAATCCTTTTGATGTGGGAAGTACGCCTACCTTCCTACTGCAGAATATTTCAATTGTGTTCGCCCACGCAGTAACGTTGAATAGCTTAGTAGAATCTTGCGGTACAGTCACGAATTAACCTCGACCTCACTTTGAGAAGGTTCGGAAGGCTACTGACTGCTACTATCCATAATTGATCCATATGTGACAGCTAACTTTTCACAAAAAATTGGACAAATGTGCCAACATGAACCATAAAAATTAATATTTTCTCTTTTTATCACTTTTCAAGATCCCATGCCGCTAACAGAAAAACAAATTCCCAACTCCAGAAGAAGAACAGGAATAGTGGATTTTGAGAAAAAAGAAAAAAGGTCATACATTTATCTATTATTTTACTATACAGATCACCCGTCTGCATAGAAGGAGGCTTTTCCATTTTTTACTGCCTACTAGCAATAACATCGCTATCAGAGAGTTGTAGGTGCCTTTATAACGAAAATTTCATTCTTGGTTGATACGGACAAACAACTGAGTACTACATAAAACTCTATTCAAACAAACAAACAACGATCGCAATGGATTAGCCGAAATTTGAACAAATTAGTCCAATATCCGTCAGTGACCAGTCTTTTGCGATTCTGTAGAATCCATGATTCATGTAGGAATTATGAGTATCCATAGGGACAGCAACACAGGAGCCCATAAAGCAAATTTCATCAAAATTGATCCAAGTAGGTAATAACCCCCTTTTCAATTTTTTCGTTTGATTTTTGGATTTTTAAAATTCGATTTGGATTTTCGGTATTTTGAAACGTTTTGAAGGAGGTTAATTTTTTTTCTTGCTCGATTTCAAAACGGAACACACCTATTATTCTGAAAGTCATTATTCATCTTCTTTCCTTTTTTCTTATTATTTTTCTTATTTAGAAACAGATTCTTCTTTTTTTTTTTTTTTGAACTGTCGTTGCTGCATTTGGAACAATATTGACGCAATCCGAAAAAGTTCGGAAATCACTTCAAAGTTAATTTTTTCTAGCCATTTATTTTTCCAACTGTACGATGTTAACATCAGAACAACAGAATTCTGTAAGCTCTCGAATAATTAATCGTTTGGAAAGGGCAATTCCCTCAATTCCACATAGAAACAAAAACAACCATATTTTTCTCGATAAAGCAGCACTAAACCATTTGCACTGACTTGACAAAGAGTACATACTACATGATAATGCAAAAGGTTGTCATGATATTGTATGGTACCTCATAGGTGAAAAATGTTGACTGTATTCCGTTCCAGCGGGATAAGCGAGCATGCAAGATAGGCTTAGTAATAAATAATGCCCTAACGTTCTAGTACTTTGAGATGAGGTATTCAGTAGAATCTAAACGAAGCAATGTATCATCACAGAGCTGTTATGTGTTTAAACTGGTCACCCTTTTTACCCGCTTTAGCGTGTCTTACATCAGTTAAAATACCCCCTCATTTTAATGGTCAGGAGGAAAAAAAAACTTATAGCCTTCTTCAGAGTATAATTGTATAAGTTGAGATGGTCGGATAGGTCGAATGCCACCGCTCGTTATCTACCTTCATAACGGGTGTTAACGTCGGGGTTAAGTCAGGGTTGGGCTCCAGGACCTATGCTAATTACGGATTGACGTGAGGTTGTATCAATCATATTAAAGGGCGGGAAGAGGGGGTAAAAGAGGGACTGGGTTTCCTTATCTTTTTATTCTGTTTTCATGCTCACACGCGGATTCCGATCTTTCGCACGAAAGCCTCTCAGTGGTTTTTTCTTTCGTATCCAGAATGTGTATTAAACGTCTTTTGCTAAAGTTCAAGGAGAGAGTATCGATACGATCTAATGCTCCAACAAAAAGTCCACGCCAAACACCTAAAGGGTGTGCAAATCTTTGATGCGAGCCTCTCCTGCTATAATATAAACGGAGTTGAGTAGAACGTTGTCTATTTCCACGAAAATAATGAGTTACAAGTTAAATCGATTTCGACGGTTAGGTCATCATCAGTAAGCATATATAGTCACAAGTGAAAGGGAGCTTGAATCCCATTGGTCGAGAAAGTGAAAGTCATACCCAATCAGATTGAAGCAGATAAGTGAAAGGAGAATCCTATTGGCTCAGAGAAGTGAAGGGACCTGGGAGGATCATCAAATGCCAATCAAGGCAGACAAAGTGAAAGGGAGCTCAAACATTGGGGAGGGTAACATTGTGAAGGGGGAGACCAAGCTATTGCAGGAATGAACCCATCAACGGTGAAACATGTTGAGGGACCACCTCATTCATAACCTATCACTCTTAAGAATCTCAAACTTTTCAAGCACATCCAACATACCTCCCTTCGGGGGAAAATGAGGAAATTCTATGTACTGTCCGTTTGTTAGATCTAAACTAAAGTTATGATTAGATTCTCTTAGGTGATTCGCAAAAGCAGAATCACCTTTGTTATCCCTGAAATCCTTCTCATGCTCTTTTATTCTTTCCCTAAATTTCCTACCATTTTGACCACAATACTCAAGCATACAAGAATATGTCAGCTTATAAACCCCACTTTTATCTTGAACGCTAATTTTATCTTTTACAGAACCCAATGAAGCTTTAAGATTATTTTTATTTTTAAACCTTACTTTGAAACCTCTAGATCAGCGGTTCCCAACTAAATTTTTCCAAGGACCCCTTCATCAATGACGAGGACCCCCACTATCTAAAGTTACCTAAAAAGAACCAAAATGTGTGAAAAAATAAATCAAACCGATGCTATAAAACTTAGGATTTACTCGGGAAAATACAGAGATTTTTCAAGGTTCAAGAGACGCCGACGAGTTGGGTTCAAGAGATACTAGCAAGTTCGGTTCGAGAGTCACTGACTTATTAACTTTAACATCGAAAGCCTTTTCTCGTTCTTCGTCTGTATGCCTAGGCCGTTTTAACGATCCAAATTTTAACCAACGGTCCATTACGTACGCGTAATTAACTTTCCGTGAAAAACAAAGCTTTTCAATCACTAAAATGTTGCACAAAATCACACATGTAAACAACTCGGTCAGAGACCGCACTAGCACTAGCAAACTCCACTAGCACTAACTTGTCTCCAGTACTCTGTGAGCACTAGCAATTAATAACTAACAATATTGCAATAACTGACATCTCTGAAATACATAAAGCCAAACTAGAGTGTGCTAGCGTTAGTTGTCATATGAAGCCAAACGCAGAAGTCAAGAACATTCAGAAGCTGCAAATATATATTTAATTCGTAAATCCTAAGGACCCCTCAGCCATACCTCGCGGACCCCCGGGGGTCCGCGGACCACCAGTTGGGAACCGCTGCTCTAGATGATAACATTTTGCCAATTTTGTCAGAAATCTTTCCATAATAAGGTATACTTATCCACTTTCTCTCTTCTAATACAACTTCTTTAACCAAATCAGAAACCCCGTCTCTACACTTTTTCCTAAGAACCTTATTCCATATAGAATCAATGAGACATCCCCCATATCCTTGCGGCTATACTCTTGATAATAGTTTTTTCTTCAAAAACTTCAAAGGGATTCAAACTCCCTTTCACTTGTGACTATATAAGGTGTGATCTCTGTGATGTATCTTCAGTTATTGTTTGTTACTGATGATGACCTAACCGTCGAAATCGATTTAACTTGTAACTCATTATTTTCGTGCAAATAGACAACGTTCTACTCAACTCCGTTTTTATTAAAATGGTTTCCACAATCTCATCGCGAGTGATTTTATTCTCCAGCTATGATGAAATCGGACTATTACAGACGGACGTGCTGCATCTTGGACATGTTGCAAACTGAATGTTCCTGTCATAAATAATTTTGAGGGTAACCACCGACCAACGCGGAAGACCTCTGCATCGAGGAAACAAAATGAAGTCCAAATCTTCCCCGGCCCCAGTTGTTAGCTACTCTGGAAGGTAGCGTGACCGCCAATTCTGAACGTCAACCGTCACCGTCAAAGGCAATTGGGGCCGCTACATAAATTTTAGATCCAATTAGAAGCCGCTGGAAGCGAACAACAACCCTTTCGCTCGCCTTTTAAAAATCCCCTCGACTTCTTGTTCGTCGTGATTATCGTCGACTTCATCTCTCGCATGTTGGTCACAGTATCCTCGCGAGATTCATTTAATAAGTCACTAAGAAAACACAGGGTAGAAATGCTGCGAGTTATAAAACAACGCTCCATAATTTTCTCTGTACAGTTACCTACCTAATGTTCTTACAAAGAACACTACACTAGCCCAAATAGTTTTATTTTTTGGACTTTTCATAGACTTTTAATTCACTCAATACAGATAATGGTGAGATCCATGATCCATCCATGGTCGTCAGTTGAAGAAAATAGTGATTTTAGAATCTATAACATCAGTCTTCCATAGCAGGCTACACAATGAACGAAAATGTAGCAGGCTCCCTCTTAAATAGGTATATCCATCAAATCCAGGCCTTCTCTCGATGAAATATCACAGATCATATTGTGATCAAATGAATTCACAGGGTGTAAGCCAAACAGGTATGGCATACTGCACAAGTCGATTTTGGTTTATTATTTTCAATAATGAACCTTTGGAAGAAAAACAATTTTTTAACACCCCCCCCCCCCTCAAAATTAGCTGGCTTACGTCAAGGTATGTAGAATCCGAAAATCGAATAAAAATTTGGCCGCCCGTCCGCCGATTGATGAAATTTGTCCATTTGGGGTCTGGTTGTGCCCCGAAGATTTTGGTTGATGTAGGTTACTTCTAAGGGTTGAAAAATAAGGGTTGAAAGTTTGAAAACGCCCTAACTCAAAAAATTTGGATATAAAGGTATTGGTTTTCCATCAATTTAAGATAGTATTGAATTTTTAAACACCACGAGGAGCTCTGTAGGACAAACCGTTCGCTCCCTATGAGAATTTAAGGGTTGCACTTACGATAAATCAGAAACACGAGTGTGAATCGCAAAAGAGGCCTAATCTCCGTTCAAATTTCAGCTGACCGAAATGCGATCGATGTTTTTCTTCATGTTACAACTACTTTAAACAAAAAATATTTCTTAGCAATTTTCTCTTAACAGAGCAATTTTTCAATTTACAGATTTTCAATGTGCTGTGAAAATTACAATTTAAGGATACCATTGGAAAGAGCACTAAATTTCTTATCGGATAGATGTCTCACCTTTGTTTAAAATCAAGGTTTGAGACACAAAAAAGCCCCCTGAAAAGAAAATTTTACGTAATTTGGGAAACTTGAGTTTTTTCAATCGAAAATTAAATTATGAGAACCACTTTTTTTCAAGGTACAAGAACGGTAAAAACTGCACAAAAATCGCAGCTTTCCAACAGTCTAGTCATTTTTATTTTTAAAATGAGGCTCAACTCAGAAACTTGTGTTTGAACCCGGAAAAACATAAATTTTGGTTGATTACTTTCAAAAATGAACCTTTGGTATCGACCTTTGGAATCGAGAAAAAGCAATTTTAACCCCCCCATCATAATTCCTTGGTTTACGTTATAAGGTACGTAGAATCCGAAAATCGAATAAAAAATCCCGTCCGCCGTACGCGGCACTTCCTCACTTAGCATTTGGTATGTGGGCTCGATTTGGGGTCTAGTTGTGCCCCGAAGCTTTTGGTTGATGTAGGTCACTTCTAAGGGTTGAAATTTTGAAAACGCTCTAACTCGAAAAATTTTTGTATGAAGGTATGTTTTTCCATCAATTTAAGGTAGTCTTGAATTTTTAGAATTTTTAGAGACCTTCCCTGGAGGGCAAACCGTTCGCTCCCTACGCGAACTTGAGGGTTGGACTTACGATAAATCAGAAACACGATCGTGAATCGCAAAAGAGTCCTAATCTCCGTTCAAATTTTAGCTGACCGAAATGCGATCGATGTTTTTCTTCATGTTGGTTGGTGGTAACAATGCAAAACCGTGTTCTTTGCAGACGAGTTATCTATATTTAAAAAAATAACCATTGTGTAAGAATTTGTAGCGTTTTTCAACCAAATCAGCGCTGCGGCCTCCTGTTCCCGGAGGCCTCGATGTCTACGCACCCCCCTCCCCCACCCATCACGTCAATCGTCGAACCCCTTGGATTGCCTTAGCCAGAGCGCTGATTTCGTTGACAAATTCACGTTTTTCAGAGTCTCAATCCTTGACTCTAAACAAAGGTAAGGCATCTATCCGATAGAAAATTAAATATTCTTTCCAACGGTATCCTCAAATTGTAATTTACACAGCAAAATATAGGTGTTATGACCGAGTTATTAATGTAAGGTCAAAATTATAAGAAAAAAATCTTTAAATTGAAAAAACTTGTAAAAACAAGGGGAAACTTGCTAAGAGGCATTTTTTATTGAAAATTAGTAGTAGAATTGACTCGTGAGTAAGGCAGACCTGTTTGGCTTACACCCTGTATCTTTCTACTACTTCATTCCCTTTGGAGGGCTGAATAGGTTGGACTCTGCCTAGCTTGTATTGCTGGACTATATTTTCAACAACTCAAATCGAAATGAGAGAAATAGTCATTTTTGCTTAGATTGGGTTTTACTTCACTGACACCACTCGTTGATTCAGAATTTTACCTCACTTCATCACAATTCTGCAAATCTACATTTTCTCAAAATTGTATGAAATCATAGCTGAAATTATGCATACGCATCCGGTTGACTCTGAGGGATTTGACCATTGGCTGCGGTCAAGTTATGATTATGTCGGAAATACAAGGTTCCCAAAAGTTGGAGTCGCAACACGTCGGTTTTCGATCAAAGGAGACTATAGGTCGTATTTTTTTTACAAATCATCTAACTTCGAAAAATAATCAAATAATAAATTGAAAAAATCAAAAATATGTGTCTTCAGAACGTGTTTTCATTTTGATTTGTGGTCCAAAATACCGGAAAACTTTTGATGTAACGGTCTTACTTACAACAAAACTTGCAGGCTGAGAGTTCGTTAGAGATAGACGCCTTGCTGAGGGGAGCTCTGGAGATAAGACGAAACGAGAAATCACCGGGGAAATTATTCAGCATTCAGACGAGTGCAAATGACAGCGGCTATCTCCTCGGCACTTGCCGACAGACACTGTACGACAGCTGATGTGAGGCATCTCGTCATATCACGACCACCTCATCGTTCATGAATATTCACTTCCAGACTTCTTGCCAGTGACTACAGCACTGTCCACTTATGAATATGGATCCAGCTCGCTCGGTCACGACAACCACTGGCTTTTTACCCGACTACTTTAAAAACTCATTTCCTACTTTTTTCTCGTCCCTTGTCGAGTACAAGTTGACCAGCTAGGAACCCGAGCATTGCATAGGGTAGTTTGTTGCCCGTAGATTTCGCTATGTTTTGTACACATGATTTATCTATGTCCTTGTCTAAACCATCTGCTATTCCTAAACATTTGAGAGGAAGAAAATAATGTTTCTGCAACAATTCATTATAACAGAGGCTGTAATATGCTTGTAATGTATCATGCTTATTAGAAAGTACAATACGAAACAGAGTGCAAAGTGATCATAGGTGAAGTAAGGGACCAGCTAGAAAAACAATATTTCCTCGCTTTCTGCAACATTCAACCAATCCAGACGCTGTAATTAGATGGTGTACCTAATGCTAACTGGAAGTTGAAATACATAATATGAACGACTGTAGATTTTAAAACGCCCAGTCCCTCGTTTCCAATCAGCTCGTGGCCCTTGTCTAAACCATCTGCTGAAGCAGCTGCTATTCGAAAACGTTTGAGAAGAAGAAGATAATCTTTCTGCAGATCAGATGCTGTAACAAATTGGTATGTAATATCCATATACCTACTCGTACATAAAACCCCAACCGTACGTGGGTACGTCACACAAACATGGGGATCCCGAGTTCGATTCCAGGCCGCGACATCAAAAAAATTTTCATATATCTACGATTTGTTTTCGCCTGTTTTTAGCAGGCTTTTCAGCTTGTAAATAAATAAATAGTGACAATGACAAAGCTGGGATCTTTGCAGACGAGTGATCTATACAGGAAAATAATAAACCTTTGTGAAATAATTTACTGCGTTTTAAGTACATCTAGACTCCCGACGAAATTACATACTTTATTGTAATCAATTAGGTCAACAATGAAATGTATTCAGTGGTTTCGGATGTTTTAAATTTCATTCGTTTTACGGATTTTGAGTATTTTAAAATGTAAAATACGCATTATGAAAGAGAATTACTAGATATTTACTTGTATATTGTTGCTCTGAACTAATTTTTAGGTACCTATAATAAAAAACATATAGAATTTTATGATCTCGTGGGCCATCAATTTGCTCAACTTTGGATGTTCGGACCTCGTCTTTGACCACCATATTTCATTTAAAAAAAACGTCTGCCAAGTGGGTGTGGCACATAGCTTCCTCGTATCCATAACCCGATTGTATAGATGATCCGATGCATAGTAATTAATCTCAAAACATCAAAACAAGTTAATTTGTAACATCCCTGAAAATTTCATTGAAATCGGATGGAAAATGTAGAAGTTATGGCCGTTACAAGGAATTCACGTTTGCGCATGCGCAGTGGCTACTATCAGTCCGAAGGTGGTGATTTTCATAGGGGACCATCTAAATACTAATCTGTAACATCCCTGAAAATTTCATTGAAATCGGATAGAAAATGTAGAAATTATGGACGTTACAAGGAAATTCACGTTTGCGCATGCGCAGTGGCTACTATCAATCCGAAGGTGATGATTTTCATAGGGGACCGTCTACAACCTAATACGCATAATCTCTGAAAATTTCATCGAAATCGGGTAGAAAAAGTAGAAGTTATGGCCGTTACAAGGACATTCACGTTTGCGCATGCGCAGTAGCTACTATCAGTCCGAAGGTGATGATTTTCATAAGGGACCGTCTACACACCAACCCGCACAATTTCTGAAAATTTCATTGAAATCGGATGGAAAATGTAGAAGTTATGGCCGCTACAAGGAATTCACGTTTGCGCATGCGCAGTCGCTTCTATCAGTCCGGGGATGATGATTTTCATAGGGGACCGTCTACACACCAACCCGCACAATCCCTGAAAATTTCATTGAAATCGGACAATAACTTCGTATAGTTATGCGCGTTACAAGGAATTCATGACAGACACACAGACAGACAGACAGACAGACACACAGACACACAGACACTGAACCAAAATTGTTCAGAAAGGTCTAAAACGCAAAACGCGAGTGAAAATTTTGATTTTGGAGAACTTTTTTTTTTCGACCTTGAAAAGTGAAAACAAAGCTTCCGCTACCTTGGTAGACTCGGAAGCAATAACTATAGAGTCATCTCCCAACCAAACGACAGACTTTCTTATAGAGCCATTCATAAAATTTCGAAGACAAACAATTAAGTCGTAATTATTAGAGTTAACTGCAAATTATTACACAATGGTATTCATATTTCGCGATCTCAACGAGCGACTAATCGAAGAAATTTAAAATTATCGCATTAGATCTGCTGATACTTGGGTGGAGATTTGACTTTCGTCGTTGACGATCCTAAAGCAATTCACACTCGTATTTCGCACTTATTTTTTAATAACAAATTTCGTTAAATTTGGTTCCAGATGACATTGGTCTTCGATAAAAATTATGGAATTAGGTGTGAACCAGAAAATACAGCCCTTCTCATCGGGCTATTCATAAAGGTGTATAGATAAATAATTATGTGGGAGCACGATTAGCCACCCTCGTACACATTGAATCACAATTGCAATTTCTGCAATTGTACGAAGTCTACAATTAAGGGATCAACTCTCAGTGGCAATTACGAGAGCGATGGTGTGAATCGGAAGAATGAATGCGTTTTACCTATAAGAAATGAGCATGGTCGTCATAAAGGCGAAATTATGGAACAAAGGCGGTACTGTGAATTCGATGATGGAAGTGGAAAGGTATTGATCATAACGATGATTTCTTAACAATCAGATGTCACTGTTATTGTTGAGAGGTGAGACATTGTACGGTCGTGGGAGCCAGGAAGTAGGTGTAAGTCGAATGACTGTAATAATGAGGGGGTGTTTTGGTGACGCGGTGGCAGAAATCCGAGAGCTTCTACTCCCCCCAGCCTAACCCTTAGTTTTCTGACTACCGCTCACATTTTTTCTCTCTTCAGGGGAGGGATTATACGAATAAATTATCGAGAAATTGCGTGCCGTAACGTCACCGTTGTTTGGACGATGATGAAGAGGTAGGTATTCGGAGGTTCATTCGTCACAGACATTATGTACGTGGATTGGGTTCTTCGTGATTAAACTTGATTTCAGACAAGGGAATGGTTTTTTCTACTAATCATACTGGTCCTCCGAAAAAAAAGTTTTTCGGATTGCAGTTTTATTTTTGTCAAATTATGGATTTTTTAGGGTGCTAAATAATCCTATTGTCTACACTAAAGCTGGTCAGAAATCCAGAGGTAAATTCTACAAGGTATTTCCAACCAAAAACTCTTCTCTTTGCAATTTTTTTAACCCCTTGATTTTCCAAGTTTACATTTTACATTTTAGTTTACAATTTTAAGATTTTTCCACAGTTTCGACCATATGTCGTTAAAACTGTCATAACTCTCATTATTTACCGAGTAAATTGAAATTTGAGAAGACCTTTGAAAAAAGCGTTAAATTTCCAAGCTGTGTAAAGCAAAAGCAAGACCGCTTAGAAATAAAATATTTTTAATAAATAAATTAATTTTTTTTTATTAAATTTTTAATAGCAAAGTTTACTTTTTTTAAATTTGACTTTTTTATTGGAATTTATAGTTTGAATTCCTATTTATTTTGATGGGCGCTCTTCGCACAGAACATGCTCAAATCGTCAGCTTCCCAACGGTCTATCAACTTTAAGATTTTTTGTGACATTTTAGTAAGGAAATGGTGTTTGAATTCAAGAAAAAACGTGTGATTTCAGCTAAAAATTAGGTTTTTTAGTATTTTAAAGAGAAAATAGTTGCAATTTCAAGTGGGATAAAGAGAAAGTCCTTTGAGGGAAAAGTTGTTGGAAGTTAGTAACTAACTGTTGTAGAATCGATTCCTGAAGTGTTGCTGATTGGTTTAGGGGTTTTGTATCACTGTTCACCGATAACCCTTGAAAAGAGAGAGAAAAAACCCTCAATTTTCACAGAAATAACACGTTTTCTAGCAACCAAACACCCTGTAGGGTTTACTCTAGTTTGTTGTCAAGTAGTCAAGAACAATATCAAGCATCGATGAAATATTTACAAATAAAGTTCGGTTTGAAACCAGAGTTGAGTCCTATTTTACATTGGCGCTGCGGAAATGAAAAAAAGAGAAAGTAGGTATGCCAAGACATAGAAGACAGGATCTACGACAGCAGAGAGTGAAGATGAACAGCCCCAAGGATCAGGGGGTGGGGATGCTGAGATAACAAATGTCGGAGAAACAATTTCTTGAAAAAGTTCGGCGAATTCGATGAAGATGAAGAAACGTGGATTTATTACATCAGTAGGTTAGAGGTTGTGGTAGGTAAAACGATATATCATGGGTAGAACTATCCCAGAAAATCATTGGACTATGCCCATTTAAAATGCTGGTGGATCATTTCCGGCCAAAAGAAGTGAGTATTACTTCCTACGCTCAGTTGAAGACTGTATTAGAACATAATTAACATTATTCGCAAGGCCAAATAACCAAAAGAACTGGGGACCATGTGGGTACCATATACTGAGTACCATGTGCTGGTGGACGGGAAGGAAGAGCAAAAGCACGCTGATCAATTACGGCCAGTAGATTGAGGAGCTGAGAGCAGAGGGGGAAAAGATGTAGGGTTTACTCTAGTTTAGTTGCCAAAGTCAAGAACAATATCAGACATGTATGAAATATTCACAAATAAAGTTCAGTTTGAATCCATAGTTGATTTTACACACTCTTTGCCTCCACAAATTTCATAGTAAACCTAAAAAATAGAAAGCTGACAATTTGGGCATGTTTTCTGAGAAGAGCGCCTATCGAAATGGGCAGGAATTCATTATGAAAATTCGATAAAAAAAAAGGTCAAATTTCGAATAAAGTTTGACTTTCACTTTCAACGGCTTAGTTTTGGAAATAATGCCAGAGAGTAAAGGGTAAAACGCCTTGTGTTAATTTTCATTGAGAAAAAATTAATTTAAAAAAGAAATTAGTATTACCTTTGCTTGTTAAGTACGAATTGAAGAGCTGAGGCGTTTTTGATGCCGAATTTAGGCATAAAAAAGGCATTCCTTTACCTTTAAATAGCTAAAAACAAATGAGGCGTTATACCATTTACTGCTGTAATCATCAAAACTTTTTTTTAAATTTAGTTTTTCGAATTGGATTTTTGATTTTTGACTTCCCTAAAGGAAAGAGCGTCTCAAAATAAGAAGAGCTTATTGTGAAAACCCCATTTTTGATAATTTTTAAAGTGAGGCGTTCTTCCTTTATATGGCAGAATAGTTGGAAGGTGTTTCATGAAGCAATCGGAGACTTTTTGTGAGAATTTTTAATTTGTTAGACATCAGAGAATAGTGTTTGTTCTTTTTTAGGACGTCCCACAGTAAGACTTGGGCGTCCTTATGCGATCGATCTGGGGTGAAGTTGGACAACACTCAACAGAAGAAAAAAAATAACCACACAGTAATCCGTTTTAGACCATTCTGAATCCAAATCCGCGAAAAAACCATAGGTGTATGTCTGTGTGTGTGTGTGTGTGTGTAACAAAATCTTGTGTCGTCTGCACAGGCCTTAGTTCTCAACCGATTTTCCTGGTTCTTTTTTTGTTCGACGCGGAAAACTATCTAGTTGTGCACTACGTCGCCGGAATTTCGAATTTTGCCTTTTAAGGGGGGGAAAGGGGGGGTTAATGCTCGAAAAACGTGCGTTTTTGGGCATAATCATGTGTACTCTGCCCAGGCCTTAGTTCTCAAACGATTTTCCTGGTTCTTTTTTCGTTTGACGCGGAATACTATCTAGTTGTGCACTACGGCGCCGGAATTTTGAATTTTGCTTTTTAAGAGGGGGAAAGGGGGGGTTAATGCTTAAAAAACGTTCGTTTGCGTGCACAATCTTGTAAACTCTGCCCAGGCCTCAATTTCCAACCGATTTGCGTGTTTCTTTTTTTGTTTGACTCAAATAACTTCCGAGTTGTACATGATTCCACCAGAGTACCAAAATTCGCAAGGGGAGGTGGTGAGTGGGGGGATAATATTCACAAAATATCCGATTTTTCAATATTTCGGTTCCTTTACTGCTTACTAATTGTACCCAAGCTTTGAAATTGAGGAAAAATTCTCATTATACCTCCGGATTTTCATGAATTATTCTCTGTACCACCATGGAATTAATAGTGGTGCCAACATGGTGCCAGGACATGGTGCCATGATGCCATAAACCGCTTATTTCGTGTTTTTTTTTTTTTTTTTTTTTTTGTATTTCACCTTGAATACGGATGTGAACTTCGACGGACTGCCTACCAAAACTAACAGATGAAAGTTCAATGTTACGACGTATTTCCGCTTTGGTGCCAGACTGGCACCATTGTTGGCGTTGGGGTGGTGGTGGGGGGGGGGGGTAACTCTAATTCGCATGTTGGGTATCGTAGATCATGGATTTTAAAATGCTCTTCAGATTCGAGGCTCCCATGCCGCTAGAAGTGTTATGATAGATAATGGTGGGGGGGGGGTCAGTATTTCTTGCCTAAAGTAATAAATAAATTACATCGAGTGAAACAGTTTTATCACTTAACAACTGGTTAAACTGATCTAATGCTTATCCAATGGGACGTCCCCTGGAATGCATGCATTACTAAACAATATGTTTTGTATCTAAGGCCCTCGTTGCCATGAACAAGCCACTTGCGACCTTCAGGACACAGTGCTGCATCAAAATGTAATATATTTCCAAAAATAAAGAAGTTTGTAATTTGTATGTACATGAACAACTAGGTACTACTAACTAGTAGGAAGCAATCAAAACAAAAATGTAAGTGTAGAAGTAAAAACATGAAGGTTAGAGGGATTTGCCGGACGGGAAACTGTAATTAGGGAGTTTGGACGGGGTCCAGCGCTGATGGGAGAAGTTAGATGAAGGATGCCATGTTACCGACCGGAATGTTTTCCGAAACTACCGCAAACCTCCCTCGAGAGTCCTTCGACGCCTTACCGATGGGGGGTGAAAATCCCAGGAGTTGCCCGAAACAAGGCCAACTAGAGGGCAGGCCACAACGCTTCCGTGGATTAGTCAAGGAGAAGCGTCAAATGAAAGCGAATCACTCTCGTAGATACAAATCGTGGTCACTCACTACACAACTATTTTGGAGTTGATGAGCTAGGGAGAAAAATCCCAACCAGATATTGAAGATGGCTGAATTCCCACCAAGTGTCGTTGAAGGAAAGGGGATCCCAGTTTTTTTTTCCGGCAAGCAGGTGAGAAAATCTTTACGATCCATAGGTGGAGTTGGATCTCGTAAGATACCTGGAAGGATCCTTATCTTCCGGTTATGTGGAATTCAAACCCACTAAAAAAACACCTCCTTTTCTCCCATGTTGGATCTCAGCCCGGAACCGTTTAACACATTACTCCCGGCTGAGCCCTGGGGCGTTTAATCAGTTCTGGGTGAGGGGGCGGACCAGATGCTCCCTCCTCTCTCTTTCTCGTTATAAGAGTATCTTCCTTGTCAGGGTGCTTTCTGTGTACTCTGCCACAGCAGTCCAGCTCTTTTCACCTTCCAGCATCCTGCTGACAAAATCATCTGGTGTTGAACTCTGGAGAGCTAACTCCAGGTCTGCCATCAGCTGGTCTCTTTCAGGCGCCCATTTGGTGCATTTGAAGAAGGTGTGGAGCACATCATCGTCATCTTAGTTTTGATATAAAGGTATTGTTTTTCCATCAATTTAAGATAGTATAGAATTTTTAGAATTTTTTGAGACCACGCGGAGCCCTGTAGGACAAACCGTTCGCTCCCTACGAGAATTTAAGGGTTGGACGTACGATAAATCAAAAACACGAGTGTGAATCGCAAAAGAGGCCTAATCTCCGTTCAAATTATAGCTTACCGAAATGCGATCGATGTTTTTCTTCATGTTAGATGGTTGGTGGCTTTTCAGACGAGTGATCTATGTAGAAAAATAATAAACCATTGTGTAATAATTTGCAGCGTTTTTATCAATTTTTTTCACACCAATTTTCATATAGTAGCTTCATCTGACAATGAGGAATCCCTGAATAGTTAATGGTGTGGGGTAGTTGAAAATCGGGTTGATTTCAGAAAATAAGTCTGTTATTTTTGGGAGACAATAAAAATTCATGATTTCAAAAAATAACCGGGAAACGGACCTCTTCAACGTGAAGCAGGAACGCTCGCTGATTGGCTGTTGGATCGCCGTCTCCTCCCAGTGTTGCCCGATCAGTGTTGCCCGATGGTACGTGTTATCTAAGAGGAAAGTTATCAAACAAAAACAGGGGAAACCTCATTTTCCCCATCTTGCTTTTTCTATTTTTAGGACGTCCCACAGTAAGACTTGGGCGTCCTTATGCGATCGATCTGAGGTAAAGTTGGACAACACTCAACAGAAAAAAAAAATTTCCACACAGTAATCCGTTTTAGACCATTCTGAATCCAAATCCGCGAAAAAAACCATAGGTGTATGTCTGTGTGTGTGTGTGTGTATGTGTGTATGTGTGTATGTGTGTGTGTGTGTGACAAAATCTTGTGTCGTCTGCACAGGCCTTAGTTCTCAACCGATTTTCGTGGTTTTTTTTTTGTTCGATGCGGAAAACTATCTAGTTGTGCACTACGTCGCCGGAATTTCGAATTTTGCTTTTTAAGGGGGGGAAAGGGGGGGTTAATGATCAAAAAACGTGCGTTTTTGGGCATAATCTTGTGTCGTCTGCACAGGCCTTAGTTCTCAACTGATTTTCGTGGTTCTTTTTTTCATCGACGCGGAATACTATCTAGTTGTGCACTACGGCGTCGGAATTTTGAATTTTGCTTTTTAAGGGGGGGAAAGGGGGGGTTAATGCTTAAAAACCGTGTGTTTTTGGGCCTAATCTTGTAAACTCTGCCCAGGCCTCAATTTCCAACCGATTTGTGTGTTTCTTTTTTTGTTTGACTCAAATAACTTCCGAGTTGTACATGATTTTACCAGAGTACCAAAATTCGCAAAGGGAGGGGGTGAGTGGGGGGATAATATTCACAAAATATCCGATTTTTCAATATTTCGGTTCCTTTACTGCTTACTAATTGTATCCAAGCTTTGAAATTGAGGAAAAATTCTCATTATACCTCCGATTTTCATGAATTATTCTCTGTACCACCATGGAACTAATAGTGGTGCCAGGACACCATAAACCGCATATTTCGTGTTTTTTTTTTTTTTTTTTTTTTGTGTGTTTCACCTCGAACACGGATGCGAACCTTGATGGACCGCCTACTAAAACTAATAGATGAAAGTTCAATGTTACGACGTATTTCCGCTTTGGTGCCAGACTGGCACCATTGGCGGGGGGGGGGGGGGGGTGAACTCGAATTCGCATGTTGGGTATCGTAGATCATGGATTATTAAATGCTCTTCAGATTCGAGTTTCCCACGCCGCTAGAAATGTTATGGTTGATAATGGCGAGGGGGGGGTGTCACTATTTCTTCCCTAAAGTAATAAATGAATTACATCGAGTGAAACAGTTTTATCGCTTACCAACTGGTTAAACTGATCTAATGCTTATCCAATGGGACGTCCCCTAGAATGCATGCATTACTAAACAATATGTTTTTCTTCAGTTTTTCGATTTCGAACTTCACTGGTTTTGTGAAATGTTGCATCTGGGGACTATAGATTTCACGATCTCAGCGCTTCAAGCGGCCGTAAAAGAACTATTCCAGGATGACGTCATCCTCCCGGTTTTTTTAAACGTTCATATTTTCTACACTGTTTTGTTTATTCCGATTTTGGCGTCAAAAATAAGAAATTCCGAAATGGTGAAATTCCTCATTGTAATATACCAATGTATGGCCACAATTAATAAATCTATAAAAAAAAGAAAAAGAAAAAATGGGTAGACCTTTTGGTTTATTATTTTCAATAATGAACCTTTGGAATCGACCAAGAAAAAAAAAATTTTAACACCCCCTCAAAATTTGATGGTTTACGTTTCAAGGTACGTAGAATCCAAAAATCGAATAAAAATTTGGCCGTCCGTCCGCCGTCCGCCATCCGCCGTACGCCGTCCGCCGTACGCCGTCCGCCGTCCGCCGTACGCCGTACGCGGCACTTTTGCCACTTAGCATTGACCGATTTCGATGAAATTTGGTATGTAGGCTCCATTTGGGGTCTAGTTGTGCCCCGAAGCTTTTGGTTGATGTAGGTCACTTCTAAGGGTTCCAAAATCAATTTTGAAATTTTGAAAACGCCCTAACTCAAAAAATTTTGATATAAAGGTATTGTTTTTCCTTCAATTTAAGATTCTATAGAATTTTTAGAATTTTTTGAGACCACGCGGAGCTCTGTAGGACTAACCGTTCGCTCCCTACGAAAATTTAAGGGTTTATATTGAAATATATATACAGGGTGTCACGCTAACTCGAGGACCAAACTTCAAGGATCGATTCTACAACTAATTTGCAAACTTTTTTGTCTCATGACATTTTTTTTTTAAACGCTTTAAAATTATACTTTTTTCACTTTTAAGATTTTGTTCGTGTTTTCGACCTTGAGCCATTAAAACGGCCATAACTCCCTCAATTTACTAGATAAACTCAAATATGAGTATACCGTTGGAAAGAACGTTAAATTTCCTATCAGTTCATCAGGACACAAAAGCTTTTTAAGCCTCTCGTATAAGTGAATAAATTGGTCAAAGTCAGAAATTTAAAACTTTCTCGAAAATCACCATTTTTCAGGCTGACTCATCTTATGTAATAAACAGCCGTATCGGCGGGCACTCAACGGAAAAAACTTGCCCAGAATCTCAGCTTTCCAACGGTCTATCAATTTTTCTTTTTAACATTCAAATTAGAAGAGTAAATGAAGTTTGAATGCCCGAAAACGTGTGTTTTACAAGCAAATCCAGTGTTTTAAGCGGTTTCTGGTCCCCCTCGACCTCAAGATGGCTTGACGATTTTGGTATCATTTCCTATGTAATTTTCTACGCTGAATCAAATAGTGATACTTCCGAATGGTTCCGACTGCTAGAAAGTGGATTTTTCGAAGAAAACCTTCGTTTTTCGTACATAAAATACGCATTATTCTTAAATGTGGTAGTGAGCATGAAGTAACACCTTTTAACTCAATAAAAACACCGAATTTCTAGTTGATTGAAGTTTTTGTTGAGTTCAAAGGTGTTACTTCATGCTCACTACCACATTTAAGAATAATGCGTATTTTATGTACGAAAAACGAAGGTTTTCTTCGAAAAAATCCACTTTCTAGCAGTCGGAACCATTCGGAAGTATCACTATTTGATTCAGCGTAGAAAATTACATAGGAAATGATACCAAAATCGTCAAGCCATCTTGAGGTCGAGGGGGACCAGAAACCGCTTAAACACTGGATTTGCTTGTAAAACACACGTTTTCGGGCATTCAAACTTCATTTACTCTTCTAATTTGAATGTTAAAAGAAAAATTGATAGACCGTTGGAAAGCTGAGATTCTGGGCAAGTTTTTTCCGTTGAGTGCCCGCCGATACGGCTGTTTATTACGTAAGATGAGTCAGCCTGAAAAATGGTGATTTTCGAGAAAGTTTTAAATTTCTGACTTTGACCAATTTATTCACTTATACGAAAGGCTTAAAAAGCTTTTGTGTCCTGACGAACTGATAGGAAATTTAACGTTCTTTCCAACGGTATACTCATATTTGAGTTTATCTAGTAAATTGAGGGAGTTATGGCCGTTTTAATGGCTCAAGGTCGAAAACACGAACAAAATCTTAAAAGTGAAAAAAGTATAATTTTAAAGCGTTTAAAAAAAAAATGTCAAGAGACAAAAAAGTTTGCAAATTAGTTGTAGAATCGATCCTTGAAGTTTGGTCCTCGAGTTAGCGTGACACCCTGTATATAAATCAAAACACGAGTGTGAATCGCAAAAGAGGCCTAATCTCCGTTCAAATTAGAGCTGACCGAAATGCGATCGATGGTTGGTGATTTTGATTTTTTTTTATTTGATTTTTTTTTTTTTGATTTTTTTTTTTAAATTTTTTTTTCTTCTCCTCATATTGGATGGTTGGTGATTTAGTAGACGAGTGATCTATATAGAAAAATAATAAACCATTGTGTAATAATTTGCAGCGTTTTTTCCTTACTTCTCACCAAATGAAAGGTTTTTGTTTCCTGCCCGAGCATCTTAATTGCTTCCGAGTCTACCAAGGTAGCGGAAGCTTTGTTTTCACTTTTCAAGGACGAAAAAAAAAGTTCTCCAAAATCAAAATTTCCACTCGCGTTTTGCGTTTTAGACCTTTCTGAACAATTTTGGTTCCATGCCTGTCTGTCTGTCTGTGTGTCTGTCATGAATTCCTTGTAACGCGCATAACTATACGAAGTTATTGTCCGATTTCGATGAAATTTTCAGGGATTGTGCGGGTTGGTGTGTAGACGGTCCCCTATGAAAATCATCATCCCCGGACTGATAGAAGCGACTGCGCATGCGCAAACGTGAATTCCTTGTAACAGCCATAACTTCTACATTTTCCATCCGATTTCAATGAAATTTTCAGGGATGTTACAGATTACTATTTAAATGGTGCCCTATGAAGATCATCACCCCCGGACTGATATTAGCCGCTGCGCATGCGCAAACGTGAATTCCTTGTAACGGCCATAACTTCCACATTTTCTACCCGATTTCGATGAAATTTTCAGGGATTATGCAGATTAGGTTGTAGATGGTCCCCTATTAAAATCACCACCTTCAGACTGATAGTAGCCACTGCGCATGCGCAAACGTGAATTGCCTTGTAACGGCCATAACTTCTACATTTTCCATCCGATTTCAATGAAATTTTCAAGGATGTTACACATTATCTTGTTTTGATGTTCTGATGTTTTGAGATTAACTACTATGCATCGGATCACCTATGCAATCGGGTTATGGATACGAGGAAGCTATGTGCCACACCCACTTGGCAGACGTTTTTGGTTGTAATAAAACAAAATACTTCTGCTAATTTAGCAGCCTGGTTTAAAAGCCTGAGTATAATGAGTCATTGTCTGACATGTCTGCTGGACTCCCATAAGTGGTTTTGCCTGGTCCTAGGTGGCCTCAACCCAAAGCACGCCCTCCGTTCGGGAGTTTCCAGGGGGTGCAAAACAGAGGTGGGAGCCAGCCAGCACCAGATATTGGCTAACTTGAGCGAACTTCTCAACCAAAGGTTTCTGGCCTTTGGGGTTTTCGGACGCTAACGCCCTTCCAGTCAGTTGCGAACCTAAAGACCCAATTACCCTTCATTCGCCTCAACTCCCAGTGACCCTCCTTTCGACTGACCAAAAACTGTCTCGCGCACTCGGATGTTAACTACCGACCTACACGTAATTCGACGTCAGGTGCAATCCCTGGGATGAGGTTCATATACGACCAATGTCGTGAGCTCTATTGGTGAAACTTCGGTGCCGCCAATCCACAACATAAGAACGGCTTCACACTACTTCCTTCACTCACATAGTCACATAGGTAGAGTTTTCCAGCTAATTGCTATCTTCAACCTACTACCAGCCAGTTTGGGCGATTGCATCGCACCATGCCTCATGCTGTTAGTGATGGTTACTGCAGCCCTCCACCACGGTCGCAGTTTAACGTCTTGCCCAGGACACTGGAAAATGGGTTATAATAATGAAAATTAACGATTCTTTGCTGCATTATCATCAGCGCATAAATACCTACCTTCAGTCAACTTTCATCCATCTTATCGTCACCAAACATCATCATTGTTTCGACGCTCCCACTTGTAAACCACATTTGTTCATACATGAAAAGACTTAGCCGGCAAACCGGGACAAACCGGGCCATGATTCTTTCGTATTTATACCAAGAATTATCAAGCGGATGCCCCTGTAAAGCCTGTTTTTCGGAACTTTTCGGAACATATTTGTACGAGCTAATTTTCACAAAATATGTAAAAGAAAAACCCCCGTTTTTTGTAGTTATTTCTATTGGAAAACGCTGCAAATCATTGCCCAAAGGTTTATTATTTTCTGTATAGATCACTGGTTCTCCATCGATAGCACCTACGACCATTTGTATTCTCACTTGACCTTCCCTCTTAAATTTCAGCTTCCTGCGTTCAATAGGATTGAAAATGGCTTCGGAGCTCACTCAGCTGATCAGTGCTCTTCCAGGCGTTTCTCAGCTCTGATCAGTGCGTTTCCAGCATTCCAGAAGATCTTCTTCACTCTTCAGATCACTGATCAGCTGAGTGAGCACCGAAGCCATTTTCAATCCTATTGAACGCAGGAAGCTGAAATTTGAGAGGGAGGGTCAAGTGAGAATACATATTATGGTGAGAATACATAGAACCAGTGATCTATACAGAAGAAAAAAAATTTTTTACCTACCAACTTTTTTTTAACCAACCAACCATTGGTAGGTACTACCATACTGCCTTCACACCTTCACAATCAAGTTTATTAGAAAGAACTACAAGTTACTGACATTAACCAAAAGCTTCGCGGCACAAATCGGTCCAGGGTTGAAAAGTGCCGCGTACGGCGGACGGACGGAAACATCAAATTTTGAAGGGGGTTAAAAATTTTTTCTTGCTCGATTCCAAAGGTTTATTATTAAACATAATAAACCAACAATCGATTTGACAGTTTTTTTTTTAATTCATCATGCTTACTACAATACCATGAAAAATGTGTGGTTTATTGATCTTGAGCATACAATTTGATATGGACGTTGTCCATTCCCAATAAATTCATCTTGCATTTTCCCGAAAACTTTCGATTTTCAACAAACGATTTTCAGCATTTATCATTGAAAGCCTACGGATTGACTGAGTATTGGGCATCGAAAGTACGTTTTCTATATTCACCAGTGTCTCAATAATAAAGTTTAGTGCTTTAGGAACTCTTAGGAGGACTTTCAAATTTTGGCCAATGTCGCAGTTTTTACGTAGGTAACTCGACACACCGTGCGGCCTACAGCGGACGGACGGCCAAATTTGTATTCGATTTTTGGATTTTAGGTACCTTGAAACCTAAACCCAAAGATTCATTATTGAAAATAATAAACCAAAATGAAACAAACTGTGAGCTCCTAGGGTTAATTGATACAGAGTTCAGTGGAATCGTTTGGAAAATCCCACAAAGCAAAATATTTTCGTTACATATCGGCTTTTATTCTTCAGAGGTACTTACGTTATGTATTAAGTTGCAAGGGAGGTTTTTCATGCAGGTAAAACAGGTAGGTAAGCTCGGCTATGAATTCAAGTGTTCCCAACAGGAAGAATCTGTAAGGAAGAGATCGAAGGATGAAGGAGAGGAAGAGTAATTTCATATTCGTGACACAGTAGTTGAATAATGTTTTCGTGAGAGCCATCCTTTTCTTTCAAGGCAGGATCTCAAGACAGTCCACCATCTTAAATTAAATTATCAAATGATGTGCAAAAACACCAACTGAAGAAGGTACCAGGTACAAGAGTTTACTAATGAGGAATTGTTTGCAATATACTTTCAGAGCTCTGAATTTTACCTCATAATCTTTCGAGAGCCGCTCATTACAGGGAGGGGTTTCTGACTTGACTCTTTATCACGGACATTAGCAAGGAGGCCAGCTGTGGGATAAAAGACGCGACTAGAGAGCTTTTGTGTTTAAAACGGGCAAAAGAGGCGAAAATCCCCTCGTGGGGATCACGTCTCACTTTCACTTGAACTTTACGACCGTCAACAGTTTTAATTAGGCCTCCCCTTTTCCGCGGATCGGCGTCATAAACAGCCAACCGCCCACCCACCATGGCGGCTCTATCAGCCAGTTCGTTTGCCATCCCGTCCGACACGAGGGGGTCTGAGGCAGGCTTTATAAGTAGTACGTGATAATAACTTGAATCTCAAGGCCCGCCACCCTCGTCATTTGTCCTCTGGTTTAATGGTCGCAATAGCCAGCACGTGCTCGCCTCTTCCGTTCCGAATTATTAATGAAAAATTTAATTGTTTTAATAATCTTCGCTCCTTCCCCTGTCTCGAGACTCTTTCTCATCACCGGCTCTACCCTCGCTCCGAACCCAGGAATCATCAGAACTACCTTCCTCTCTCCAAGATGCCAAAGGGATCATAACTTGTGAATATCACGAACGCACAAAAGCAGTAAGTACCTGTAATTACCATAAGATAACTACGACAACCATACAGCCGTGCCAAGCCAGAAAGTCGTATTTTAAGGGGGTCTCAGTCGGTCGACGTTCGTTCTTCGTTCCGGGTCAGTATTTGGCCAAATCGAAGGGACAAAAACTTGAAAAGTTGTACTTAAATCGGAAATTTAAAGTATATTGAAAATGCATTAGTGCACGGCCCTAGAGAATTGAATAACTGAAATATTGCCGTAGTAATCATCAAAATCGAACAATAATTGCCAGAGAAAAACGCTGCAAATTATTACACAATGGTTTATTATTTTTTATTTTTCTATATAGATCACTCGCCTGCAAAGCCATCAACCGGCCAACATGAAGAAAAACATCGATCGCAATTCAGTCAGCTAACATTTGAACGGAGATTAGGCCTCTTTTGCGATTTACACTCGTGTTTCTGATTTATCGTACGTCCAAAACTCAAATTCTTGTAGTGAGCGAACGGTTTGTCCTACAGACCTCCGCGTAGTCTCAAAAAATTCTAAAAATTCTATAAAATCTTAAATTGAAGGAAAACAATACCTTCTAATCAAAATTTTATGGGCGTTTTCAAAATTTCAAAATTGATTTTGGAACCCTTAGAAGTGACCTACATCAACCAAAATCTTCGGGGTACAACTAGACCCCGAATGGAGCCTACATACCAAATTTCATCAAAATCAGTCAGTGCTAAGTGGCAAAAGTGCCGCGTACGGCGGATGGACGGCCAAATTTTTATTCGATTTTGGTTTATTATTTTCAATAATAAGCCTTTGGAATCGAGCAAGAGAAAAAAAATTTTAAACCCCCCTCAAAATTTGATGTTTTACGTTTCAAGGTACGTAGAATACGAAAATCGAATAAAAAAATTTCCGTCCGTCCGCCGTACGCCGTACGCCGTACGCGGCACTTTTCTTAGCAACACTGGACCGATTTGGTTCAAATTTGGTATATGGGCTCCATTTGGGGTCTAGTTGTGCCGCGAAGCTTCTGGTTGATGTAGGGCACTTCTAAGGGGTGAAAATTAAGGGTTGAAATTTTCGAGAGTGCCCGAAAACTCTCGAAATAAAGGTATCGTTTTTTTCACCAATTTTAAATAGTATTGAATTTTTAAAAATTTTTGAGACCACCCGGAGCTCTGTAGGACAAACCGTTCGGTCCCTACGAGTACTTGAAGGTTTTCCTTCGATAAAACAGAATCATGAGTGTGAATCGCAAAAGAGGTCTAATCTCCATTCAAATTTTATCGGACTAAAATGCGATCGGAGACAGTTTTGCCTTCTGCGTAACCAGTAATCAAATTTCCATAAGAAGCTTTCTATTTTTCCAATCGAGTCTGAAGCGTTTAATTCTTTCTAATAAACTTGATTGTGAAGGTGTGAAGCCAGTATGGTGTGGTAGGTACTACCTAGCTGGTAGGTAAAAAAAATGTTGGTGGGTAAAAAACGCTGCAAATCATTGCTCAAAGGCTTCTTCACTCTTCAGATCACTGATCAGCTGAGTGAGTTCCGAAGCCATTTTCATTCCTATTTTATGGAAGTGCTCTTCCAGGCGTCTCCAGCATTCGAGAAGATCTTATTCACTCTTCAGATCACTGATCAGCTGAGTGAGCTCCGAAGCCATTTTCTATCCTATTGAATGGAAGTGCTCTTCCAGGCGTCTCCAGCATTCGAGAAGATCTTATTCACTCTTCAGATCACTGATCAGCTGAGTGAGCTCCAAAGCCATTTTCAATCCTATCGAATGGAAGTGCTCTTCCAGGCGTCTCCAGCATTCGAGGAGATCTTCTTCACTCCTCAGATCACTGATCAGCTGAGTGAGTTCCGAAGCCATTTTCATTCCTATTGAATGGAAGTGCTCTTCCAGGCGTCTCCAGCATTCGAGAAGATCTTATTCACTCTTCAGATCACTGATCAGCTGAGTGAGCTCCGAAGCCATTTTCTATCCTATTGAATGGAAGTGCTCTTCCAGGCGTCTCCAGCATTCGAGAAGATCTTATTCACTCTTCAGATCACTGATCAGCTGAGTGAGCTCCAAAGCCATTTTCAATCCTATCGAATGGAAGTGCTCTTCCAGGCGTCTCCAGCATTCGAGGAGATCTTCTTCACTCCTCAGATCACTGATCAGCTGAGTGAGCTCCGATGCCATTGCTCAAAGCAAACCAAACATTTTATGTTTCGCGTTTCAAGGTGCATACAATTCGAAAAATAGTACCTACCGACATGGAAATGAGTGCCTCCTGAAACTCACTTCATCGACGATTTATTATTAATAAAATCAGGATTCATTAATCTATACAGAAGGGTGATCTGTACAGAAAATAATAAACCTTTGAGCAATGATTTGCAGCGTTTTAGATTCTACATAACTTGAATCAAATTTTAACCATCAAATTTTGAGGGATTTCAAAGGTTTATTATTGAAAATAATAAACCAAAATGGTAAAAACCGTTAATTCAGTTATGTTTTTCCCATAAAATGTAGCTAAACTTGACATTTTCAAGGGTTTTAGAAATTCATTAGTGCATGGGCCTTGGGCATTAAAAAATTGAAAGATTGCCGCTGAAATCATCAAAAACAAACAATACTTGCTAGAGAAATAAGGGAAAAACATGGGAAAACCCGTTTATTCAGCAGTTTTTCCAATTTTTCTTTAGCAATTATAGTTCGATTTTGATGATTCCGGCGGCAATATTTCAGTAATTCAATTCCCTAGGGCCGTGCACTAAGGAATTTCTAAAATCCTTTAAAATTTCCAATTTAAGTACAACTTTTCATGTTTTTGCGCCTCCGATTTGGATAATACCCCACTTAAGGGGGTCTCCGTTCGTTCCTCGTTCCGGGTTAGTATTTCGCCAAAATGATGGCGCAAAACCTGAAAAAATGTACTTTAATTTGAAATTTTAAAGGATTTTAGAAATTTATTACTGCACGCCCTTAGGGATTTGAAAAACTGAAATATTATCGCCAAGAATTGGGTGTGGAATTTTACATAATTTTCAACGCTGATTCGAATGGCCCCACCACTGGTAATACGTAACAGCCTAAAATCGGATTTTAAATTTTTTTTCATTTAGCTAATTGAGGTACCTATTTATGCACAAATTTAATTTAGAATTTTCAATTCTAGCAACTCCTCTTGCACATTTACACCCAAGGAGGCTTGCAGAATTTCGAATGTAAAATCTACTTTTTTTGTGTAAAATCTGTAAAAACGTTATTTTTGAAATTTAGACCACTGAATCAGGGTACATAACAACGTTATGATGTTGGCTGCAACTCTTTAGCTAGCCATTGAATCTTCCTTCCTCTTTCAACTTGAATAATCGGTTTCACTTTCAACACGAATAAATTATGGAATCCCGAATTCAAGATAAACGAACAAACTGGGATAAGTCACAAGGGTACGGTTACTTTGTATTGATGACTCTTCTTTGATGTCCACAAAGTACGATCGTGGTGCATCTGAAATTCCAGGGATAATTCCTTTCTGTTTTATGTCAGCAATTCATGTCTCCTACACCATAAAATGTCTGAAAATTTCGTAGAAACTCGGAGACGTGTGTTCAGATATCAAATTCAGACAAGTCCAAAAAGTTCATCACCCCGCAAAATCTGAACAAATTGCTTCCAGTACTGCTGTAGACTCGGAAGCAAAAAATAGCTCCCTGTCAACTTAGTTGGAACCATAACTTTTCAAGGCTTACAAAACTGCTCAGACTTCACTCTTTCATTAGTCAAACTCGTTCTTTTCTTCAATTTTTTTCCCTGACGGGAAACGTTTCGTCTCTGGTTGAAATGAGCGCTTAACAAGTGCCCCCCTTCACTGCCCACCGTCTTCTAACCATCACTCGCTCCTCACAGAACCTATTAAATCACAGAAGAAAGAAATGTCCTTTTTGCGTGTCCACCTTTACCTTCCGTGGTCTATCAATTTTAAACATCTTGCGGTGGAAGCCAAAGGTCGAAAGGTCCACAATGACACGGAAAGGGCTTTTGTTGTTTTTCCTCCATTTTCCTCATTCCCTGCGGCGTTTTTTCAATTGAAGGTTGTCAAAAAACCGGCCTACCGATGCAATGTCCTCGGACACGGAAAGCAGATGACAGGTCAGCGGTCACGTTACTGAAATCAATCATATGGCCGGCACTTTGAATAACAACATGATTTCCTCTTTAAACATGAGATGACATGTTATGGATAATTATGTTGTGAATGTCAGCTGCTATTCAGTTAATCTCATGTGCTAACCTTTCTATTGTTGGGAGCGTTGATCAGAGCCTCTTGAAGACCACTAGAAGTCGTCGAAAGGAAATCAGGTCAGTCAGCTCAGCTGCGAGAACGGTAGAACTGATCTCGCCCTCAGTTCATCCCGAAGTGCTGACAGCCTCCTGGCGACTACTGGAAGAGGTTCTTGATAAGTTTATAGATATGAAGTGACTAAACTACATCCATAAATAAAAATATTAAGTACATGTAATATGTATGTAAATACCGTCACATGTAACCATCACCCAACTTGTATCCTACTACAGGATTTTCATTGATTTCTGCACAAGATCTGATTTTTATCGAAGGTTCGTGTAACAGTTTACAAAATAAAGCAATCTCAGACCTTTCTGTTCTGACAGTAATTTCAGGGGCGAAATGAAGGTTACTAATCACTCCTTCAATTGTCAAGTTAGTGAAACCATCAACTCACGTAAGTTCTCCGGGTTTCCACTCATAGCGCCTTGGTCTTCACTCAAAGCGAGAGGCAACTCGTAATACCTCCGAACAAAAATGATGATGTTTGACCACGGTCCAGAATTCCACGATAAGTTAGAGGTACTAGACAAAATGAGGGAACCAAGCGTGTGTGGCACATAGCCTCTTGGTAATCAATGAACTGAAAAGGAAGTTAACGCTTGTGTTGTAATTTTTAAACAAACGTGCTAACTACACGAGTTGCGAGGCTTCACGGACATAAGGTATTTACTTTTACTGACAGACAAAGAATCATTTTTTCAAATTAAAATCTCTAGGATTTGAGCGAAAACACTAACTCCAAATATTTGCTACTAACAAAACAAATTTTGATAAACTTCGATGATTTTAAGAGAACCCGGTGGACCCATTTTTGAGCCCCTGAATCTTGAACATGATATTTTGTAAGTAGGTAGTGCATACCCTAGTAGTCTTAACTTTAGTCGGATGGATTTTTAAAAAGTCTGCCAAGTGGGTGTGGCACATAGCTTCCTCGTATCCATAACCCGATTATATAGATGATCCGATGCATAGTAGTTAATCTCAAAACGCCAATCTCTAAGTATCTTTCACTACCCTCATAGGGAACCATCTACACGCTAATCTGGACAATCCTAGAAAATTTCATCAAATTCGAATGAAAAATGTAAGTGTTATGGCTGTTACAAGGAATTCACGTTTGCGCATGCGCAGCGGCTACTATCAGTCCGGGGGTGATAATCTTCATTGGGGACCATCTACAACCTAATCCGCAACATCCCTGAAAATTCCATTGAAATCGTACGGAAAATGTAGAAATAATGGCCGTTATCAGGAAATTCACGTTTGCGCATGCGCAGTGGCTACTATCAGTCCGAAGGTGGTGATTTTTATAGGGGACCATTTAAATACTAATCTGTAATGTCCCTGAAAATTTCACTGAAATCGGATGGAAAATGTCGATGTTATGACCGTTACAAGGAATTCACGTTTGCGCATGCGCAGTCGCTTTTATCAGTCCGGGGATGATGATTTTCATAGGGGACCGTCTACACGCCAACCCGCACAATCCCTGAGAATTTCATAGAAATCGGACAATAACTTCGTATAGTTATGCGCGTTACAAGGAATTCATGACAGACAGACAGACAGACAGACAGACAGACAGACACACAGACACGGAACCAAAATTGTTCAGAAAGGTCTAAAACGCAAAACGCGAGTGAAAATTTTGATTTTGGAGAACTTTTTTTTTTCATCCTTGAAAAGTGAAAACAAAGCTTCCGCTACCTTGGTAGACTCGGAAGCAATATTAATTTGAAGTATGGCTACGATTTTTCCAAAAATCTGTTTTTTTTTGACAATTTTAACTTCAAAAAATTATTTTTTAGCCTTATAGTTGACATTCTAAGAAACATTCCCACTAAAATGTAACTATATTAGTTTCGAGGAAAAATCGTGGGAATACGGTAAGTTCAACCATTACAGAGATGCAGGAGCAATAAGGTCCAAAATCGCGATTTCTCAGAACATTTTATCTGAAAACTTCACAAAACGCAACTCAAACAATGTAACAACGTCTGCCAACTACCTAGGTGTGACACATAGCTTCCTCGTCACCGTTAACCACTGTATACTTCGTTGAAAATACTTACAAACCATCATGGTTAGATTGGATGGTGTTATAGAGTAGGGTAGAGTTATAAAATTCGGATGGAAAATGTAGAAGTTGTGCTTATTACAAGGATTTCACGTTTCATAGTTTCATAGAGGACCATCCACACAATTCCAGGTAATTTCATCGAAATCGGACGATAACGTCTTACGGCTTTGCCCGTTACAAGGACGTCACGACAGACAAGGAACCAAAAAAATGTTCAGAAATGTCCAAAACGTGAAATGCAGATGGAAATTTTGATTTTGGAGAATTTTTTTTTTTACCTTGAAAACTGAAAACAGACTTGGAAAAAATAACTCCCAATGTGCAAATAATTATAGAAAATGAACAATAATAAAGAAGGTTAATTACACCAGGTTACTTTTTTCGCGTTTTTCTAATTTGATTTCTCTTCCGAATTACATCTCTCTCCGATCCCTCAGAGTTTGTTGACAAAAGTTTTTATTCTCAAAAATGTTTTTTTTTTTAATAAAAAAAAATTTTCTAAAAATGAAAAGATGCCCTTCAAGTAGGTGGAAAATTGCAACACATCCGAATTAGGGATGGGTATCGTTATAAAAGTATCGATATTTTTTATCGATACAGTATCGTATATAAGTATCGATATCCCAAGTATCGTAGGGCATGAGTATCGATATTTTAAAATATCGAGTATCGATATTTTAAAATATCGAGTATTGATACTTTAGTGTCACAAACTATCAATATCATCCAATTTTCTCGAGAAAAATAATTTTTTCAACAACTTTTAATCATTTTTTACTATTAAGAGTCCAAGCAGAGTGATTTTTGGTTTATTATTTTCAATAATAAGCCTTTGGAATCGAGCAAGAAAAAAAAAATTTTAACCCCCCCTCAAAATTTGATGTTTTACGTTTCAAGGTACGTAGAATACGAAAATCGAATAAAAAAATTTCCGTCCGTCCGCCGTACGCCGTACGCCGTCCGCCGTACGCGGCACTTTTCTTAGTTACCATGGACCGATTTCGATGAAATTTGGTATATGGGCTCCATTTGGGGTCTAGTTGTGCCGCGAAGCTTTTGGTTGATGTAGGTCACTTCTAAGGGGTGGAAATTAAGGGTTGAAATTTTCAAGAGTGCCCTAGCTCGAAAACTCTCGAAATAAAGGTATCGTTTTTTCACTAATTTTAAATAGTACTGAATTTTTAAAAATTTTTGAGACCACCCGGAGCTCTGTAGGGCAAACCGTTCGGTCCCTACGAGTACTTGAAGGTTTTCCTTCGATAAAAAAGAATCATGAGTGTGAATCGCAAAAGAGGTCTAATCTCCGTTGAAATTTTTTCTGACTAAAATGCGATCGCTGTTCATTTCTTCGATTTGTATACAGTTTTGCCTTCTGCGTAACCAGTAATCAAATTTCCATAATCAAAAGTCAATGGAGAATACTGAAGGCGCCTAAGTGGTCACTGATCAGCTGAGTGAGCTCCAAGGCCATTTCCTCTCCTGTTGAACGCAGGAACCTGAAATTTGAGAGGGCTGGTCAATTGAGAATGCTGAAGGCGCCTGAGTGGTCACTGATCAGCTGAGTGAGCTCCAAGGTCATTTCCTCTCCTGTTGAACGCAGGAACCTGAAATTTGAGAGGGCGGGTCAAAGGAGAATGCTGAAGGCGCCTGAGTGGTCACTGATCAGCTGAGTGAGCTCCAAGGCCATTTTCTCTCCTGTTGAACGCAGGAACCTGAAATTTGAGAGGGCGGGTCAAAGGAGAATGCTGATGGCGCCTGAGTGGTCACTGATCAGCTGAGTGAGCTCCAAGGCCATTTTCTCTCCTGTTGAACGCAGGAACCCTGAAATTTGAGAGGGCGGGTCAATAGAGAATGCTGAAGGCGCCTGAGTGGTCACTGATCAGCTGAGTGAGCTCCAAGGCCATTTCCTCTCCTGTTGAACGCAGGAAGCTGAAATTTTAGAGGGCGGGTCAATGGAGAATGCTGAAGGTGCCTGAGTGGTCACTGATCAGCTGAGTGAGCTCCAAGGCCATTTCCTCTCCTGTTGAACGCAGGAAGCTGAAATTTGAGAGGGAAGGTCAAGGGAGAATGCTGAAGGCGCCTGAGTGGTCACTGATCAGCTGAGTGAGCTCCAAGGCCATTTCCTCTCCTGTTGAACGCAGGAACCTGAAATTTGAGAGGCAGGGTCAAAGGAGAATGCTGAAGGCGCCTGAGTGGTCACTGATCAGCTGAGTGAGCTCCAAGGCCATTTCCTCTCCTGTTGAACGCAGGAACCTGAAATTTTAGAGGGCGGGTCAATGGAGAATGCTGGAGGCGCATGAGTGGTCACTGATCAGCTGAATGAGCTCCAAGGCCATTTTCTCTCCTGTTGAACGCAGGAAGCTGAAATTTTAGAGGGAAGGTCAAGGGAGAAGGTGGTGGTAGGTGCTATTGATGGAGAACCAGTGATCTATACAGAAGGGTGATCTGTACAGAAAATAATAAACCTTTGAGCAATGATTTGCAGCGTTTTTCCATGATATAAACGTTATTTGTGCAACCAAAGAGTACTGACCCGAAAGCCTCTCTACCTTCTTCATTTTTTAGCCATTATGTTGAATTTTCCGCGACAACAGTATCGATATTCGATATTTAGAAATATCGGATCCAAAGTATCGATATCCATAAATATCGGATAGTGCAGTATCGATACTAAAATATCGAGTATCGGTACGAAAGTATCGATATTTTGAAATATCGAGTATCGATACCCATCCCTAATCCGAATCCTTCTTCATCTACACCTGCTCCTGTTGCTGATTGTCTAGAAGACGGATTGTCACTGCTTCTAGTCAACTAATAGATCATGAACTAAAGAAGGAAAAATATATACAAATATTTGTTTTTCAAATTCGATTTATTTCAATCGATCAAAAGCGATTGAACCGAGAAATTGAGGTTCAAAGGAATTCACATTCTAACATCAATGGAACCCATGGGGTTCTTGAGCCTAACCAAAATTCCATCAAAATCGTAACATATTTTTGAATGGTTCGCCAGAAAAACTGGTTTTGCCTCGGAAAGACAGACAAAAATGGTTCAGAAAGCAAAATCAGAATAGAGTTTAAAAAATGTTGATTTTTGAGGACCCATTGTTTGACCTGCTTTATAAATACAAAATTTCCGTATCTTCGATATTGAAACGAAAATGTAAAATCGATTTTCATATTTCAAGCCTTATGATAAAATCTTACCTATGATAAATCCAATATGGTTATATTAGGGGCAATTCTATGTTGAATTACTTTTGGTTTATTATTTTCAATAATAAATTGAATGAACCTTTGGAATCGAACAAGAAAAAAAAAATTTAACGCCCCCTCAAAATTTGATGGTTTACGTTTCAAGGTACGTAGAATCCAAAAATCGAATAAAAATTTGGCCGTCCGTCCGCCGTACGCCGTAGGCGGCACTTTTGCCACTTAGCATTGACCGATTTTGATGAAATTTGGTATGTGGGCTCCATTTAGGGTCTAGTTGTGCCCCGAAGCTTTTGGTTGATGTAGGTCACTTCTAAGGGTTCCAAAATCAATTTTGAAATTTTGAAAACGCCCTAACTCAAAAAATTTCGATATAAAGGTATTGTTTTTCCTTCAATTTAAGATTCTATAGAATTTTTAGAATTTTTTGAGACCACGCGGAGCTCTGTAGGACAAACCGTTCACTCCCTACGAAAATTAAAGGGTTTATATTGAAATATATATATACTTACATCAAAACACGAGTGTGAATCGCAAAAGAGGCCTAATCTCCGTTCAAATTAGTGCTGACCGAAATGCAATCGATAGTTGGTGATTTTGATTTTTTTTCCCCCTTCATATTGGATTGTTAGTGATTTTGTAGACGAGTGATCTGTGAAAGAAAAATAATAAACCATTGTGTAATAATTTGCAGCGTTTTCCTTACTCCTTACCACCGAATAAACTGACTCTCGATTTTGAAAAGAGTCCAACCACCAAGATTTTAACGAAGGGGAAATGAAGAGCTTACTCGAGCGAAGACTTTTTAAACACAAGAAATATAAACGAGATCTCCCGGAAGAAGGGCATGTAGTGAATTATCACGCTCGGTCACCGCTCAAAAGGCCTCTTGTATGCACACGAGTAGGATATTATCCCTTCCTAATTGTCTACCACTTGACGAAAACGTCGTCGATTAAAGTCTTTTTCATGAAGCAAACGAGACGCTAATGAAGTGTTTTGAGATACCATTCGTGCAAATCCGGGAATTAAATCTTGTCAAGAATAATATTTGATTTCGTCAACTTGGATTTTTTAATGCTACATTCCATGGCTGTATCATTGTCAAAGATGTGTGACGGTTAGGTAGCTATAATAAAGGCTACCTGTAATAAAATTCAGACATTCAATTTTAGTGCTTCGGCTGGTTATTCAGTCAAATTTGAGCCTAGGAAGGTTGAATTTTGGAAATCGTTTCAATTTCAATGACACTCCTTCCAAATTATTCAAAAGTTAGGGGAATTGGAGTGTAGAATTCTCGTAGTCGTGGGAATAATAACGGGATTTCTCATAAAAAACGCTGCAAATTATTACACAATGGTTTATTATTTTTCTATATTGATCACTCGTCTGCAAAGCCACCAACCATCCATCATGAAGAAAAACATCGATCACATTTCGGTCAGCTAAAATTTGAACGGAGATTAGGACTCTTTTGAGATTCACACTCGTGTTTCTGATTTATAGTATGTAAAACCTTTAAATTCTCGTAGGGAGCGAACGGTTTGTCCTACAAAACTCCGCGTGGTCTCAAAAAATTTTAAAATTCTACAGAATCTTAAATTGAAGGAAAAACAATACCTTTATATCAAAATTTGTTGAGTTAAGGCGTTTTCAAAATTTTAAAATTCACAATTAGACCCCAAATGGAGCCTACATACCAAATTTCATGTGGTGTGAATCGCAAAAGAGGCCTAATCTCCGTTCAAATTAAAGCTGGCCGAAATTCGATCGATGTTTTTCTTCATGTTGGACGGTTGGTGGCTTTGCAGACGAGTGATCTATATAGAAAAATAAAAAATAATAAACCATTGTGTAATAATTTGCAGCGTTTTATTCGATTTTTGGATTCTACGTACCTTGAAACGTAAACCATCAAATTTTGAGGGGGTGTTGAACTTTTTTTTTTCTTGGTCGATTCCAAAGGTTCATTATTGAAAATAATAAACCAATATGCTTCACATCTTTCAGATAACCTTTGTGAATTAGCTTAGTTTTTCGTAGATACTCGAGGAGAAACAAAGTTCTGTTGGGCAGTCAATGTCCTCTCGAAGACGAATTAATTCGCGCAATTATTAACTTGGTTTACTTATTAACTTTCCAATGAGTTCCTCTCATTTTCAGTCTGCAATCCCCCTGCACAGGCTGAAGTTGATTCAACGTGGCTAAATATTTTTAGAGAACCATCAAGGATCTACCCTCAAAATCATACGAAAATTTGGGTATCGATTTAATGAAAATTTACTAGGTTTACAACAAAGAACCAGGACGGTGTGTCACAATGTTTTATAATGCTGGTCAGACTGACAGAAATGATCACATAGTAGAAAAGATCGAAGAGAGATTTTTACCTGCACGTCCCAAGAAGAAGTTTCCCCTCTTGAACTGTCAATGTTTCTCTTTATGACCGACTTGCCCCATCTGGTAACCCCGGAGCAACCAGGGCCACATCACAAAACGCTGCCAACCATCACAGATCACCCGTCTGTATAGAACTCGGCTTCGCCAATAGTAGTAGCTAGCTATTGACAGAAAGTTCCCACCAAAACATCTTAATCCCAAATGATTTCAGTTAAGGAAGCAACTTAGTGACTAAGCGACTTAATTTCTATTAAAAAAAAAAAAATAATAATCGCATTTTTGGCCCAGTTGTAGGTATTTTAGCGAGTCGAGGCACATCCAACAAGGGACCTAAAAGGACGGTTGGAAAGGGGGTTGAGGGACCCTCAGGAGGCTCGGAGGCAGCCACGTATAATGATTAATTTTAGAATCAACTGTCATTTAACCAAGATTCGTTTTCAGAGCTCTGGTTGGTCCCAAAACTTGATAACTTTTTTAAACTGATGAAAAAACGTCAATAATCATTTTATCAAAAATTAAATACCTAATTAATTATCCTCATTAGCGATTGGTTCTCTCCACAGAGCTCTGGGTAGTGACAAAAAATTCTTTAAAATCGTCGCTGATGAAAAACGCTGCAAATTATTACACAATGGTTTATTATTTTTCTATATAGATCACTTGCCTACAAAATCACCAACCATCCAATATGAAGGAAAAAGAAAGAAAAAATCAAAAAAAAAAAAAAAACCAAAATCACCAACCATTGATCGCATTTTGGTCAGCTCTAATTTGAACGGAGATTAGGCCTCTTTTGCGATTCACACTGGTGTTTTGATTTATATATATATATTTCAATATAAACCCTTAAATTTTCGTAGGGAGCGAACGGTTTGTCCTACAGAGCTCCGCGTGGTCTCAAAAAATTCTAAAAATTCTATAGAATTTTAAATTGAAGGAAAAACAATACCTTTATATCAAAATTTTTTGAGTTAGGGCGTTTTCAAAATTTCAAAATTGATTTTGGAACCCTTAGAAGTGACCTACATCAACCAAAAGCTTCGGGGCACAACTAGACCCTAAATGGAGCCTACATATCAAATTTCATCAAAATCGGTCAATGCTAAGTGGCAAAAGTGCCGCGTACGGCGGACGGCGTACGGCGTACGGCGGACGGTGGACGGACGGCCAAATTTTTATTCGATTTTTGGATTCTACGTACCTTGAAACGTAAACCATCAAATTTTGAGGGGGTGTTAAAAATTTTTTTTTCTTGGTCGATTCCAAAGGTTCATTATTGAAAATAATAAACCAAAAACAATACCAAAATGAGTATCAAATGTTTTCAAGCATGTTTTTGAGATTATTTTCCCCCACTTTTCACCCCTTAGAAGTGACTGACAATGACCAAAACCTTCGGGGCAGAACTACCCATTCAACTTGGGAGTCCTTTTTTCAAATCGGTGGTTTGAGTTCACTGTTGAGGATTTAATAAATCAGTACCTAAGCTTTTAATTAAAAATATTTTTGAGCATATTTTTTTTTGATTTTTTTTTTGTAGAAAAAAGTGTCGAAAATGGACACATCCTAAACACCCACACCTCTACCCCACACATACCCATTTGGACATTACATTTACCGAGAAGATAACAGGTATCAATCCACCTCTGTACAATGTACAATGTACCTACAATCATCATGATGCCAAAATAACCAATCAATCAGTGGACGTGATTTCCACTCTACCTTCTCTGTGAGGATAGACCCCTTCGTTTCACTCCTTGGAAGAAATTACTGGATCTACTAGTACTGATAACGATTCAAGTCACAGGACGCCTGCCAATTTGTCCCAGGAACCGATAAGAAACACGGAATGAGTCATGAATGAATCAGTTTGAATGGAAACCTTTATTACATTTCACTATTGCGTTGTTTAAACATCTGTCAAGTGTGTGGAAGCAAAGAATTTTCCTACATATAGAATTGATTGGTATATAAATAAATTAATTCAACAATATTGAGCAAAATTTTGAAAGATTCCCGATGAAATTCTCACAGATGGTGCCGTTAGCCTAGAGACATTTTTCTACGAATTTTATCAATATTGGACAAACAACAGCGTGTGCGCAAGTGCTGATCCGATTTTGATCAAATTCGGAGGGCAGTTTGAGCTCAAGAAAAATGTGCATTGATTTCATCATGACTATAAGAGCCATGTACACGTGAAAAATCACCAACGTAATCCCCTTTGACTTCATAATTTTCGACTCAAAAAACAATCGATGTGATAGTGAAAATCAAGTTTAGTATTAGGGTACAATCACCACCGTTTACAGATGGATCAAAAATAAGGATGGATCAAAACTGTTTACAGATGGATCAAAAAATAAGAATGGGTTGGGAGCTGCAATGTTTGATCCCCAGACTAATACCACTCTAGCCTATAAAATGCCAGACTATTCATCAGTATAGACTACAGAAAAGTTCGCTATTCTCGTAGCAGTAAACTACACAAAAACCCTCCCAAGTAACGACTTCGCTATCTTCTCTGACAGTAAAAGTGCCCTAAGTAGACTCCGCAATATCTATAATTGTAAGGCGGACTTCCTAACTGCACAAATACTATCAGCAGCTACCCAGCTTAGGGAAAAATCATCTACTCTTCACCTAGTATGGATTAAAGGTCATTGCGGAATTCCTCGCCACGACGAAGTAGACAAAAAAGCAAAAGAAGCTGTGATAACAGGCATGCAGGCCAAAATCTGCAGCCTAGAAGACCTGCGAAATAAGTCAAAAAACGTCTGCCAAGTGGGTGTGGCACATTGCTTCCTCGTATCCATAACCCGTTTATATAGATGATCCGATGCATAGTAGTTAATCTCAAAACACCAATCTCAAAGTACCTTTCACTAACCTCATAGGGGACCATCTACACGCTAATCTGGACAATCCTAGAAAATTTCATCAAATTCGGATGAAAAATGTAAATGTTATGGCTGTTACAAGGATTTTACTTATGCGCATGCGCAGAGGCTTCTGTAAATTTTAAGGCCTTGATTTTCATTGGGGACCATCTACAACCTAATCCGCGTAATCCCTGAAAATGTCATCGAAATCGGGTAGAAAATGTGGAAGTTATGGCTGTTACAAGGAATTCACGTTTTTGCGCATGCGCAGAGGCTACTATAAGTCCGGGGGTGATGATCTTCATTGGGGACCATCTACAATCTAATCCGCATAATCCCTGAAAATTTCATCGAAATGGGGTAGAAAACGAGGAAGTTATGGCCGTTACAAGGAAATTCAAGTTTGCGCATGCGCAGCGGCTACTATCTGTCCGAAGGTGATGATTTTCATAGGGAACCATCTAAATACTAATCTGTAACATCCCTGAAAATTTCATCGAAATCGGATGGAAAATGTAGAAGTTATGGCCGTTACAAGGAATTCACGTTTGCGCATGCGCAGTCGCTTCTATCAGTCCGAGAATGATGATGTTCATAGGGGACCGTCTACACACCGACCCGCACAATCCCTGAAAATTTCATTGAAATCGGACAATAACTTCGTATAGTTATGCGCCTAACAAGGAATTCATGACAGACAGACAGACAGACACACAGACACGGAACCAAAATTGTTCAGAAAGGTCTAAAACGCAAAACGCGAGTGAAAATTTTGATTTTGGAGAACTTTTTGCTTCCGAGTCTACCAAGGTAGCGGAAGCTTTGTTTTCACTTTTCAAGGACGAAAAAAAAAAGTTCTCCAAAATCAAAATTTCCACTCGCGTTTTGCGTTTTAGACCTTTCTGAACAATTTTGGTTCCGTGTCTGTGTGTCTGTCTGTGTGTCTGTCCGATTTCTATGCAATTTTCAGGGATTGTGCGGGTTGGCATGTAGACGGTCCCCTATGAAAATCATCATCCCCGGACTGATAGAAGCGACTGCGCATGCGCAAACGTGAATTCCTTGTAACGGCCATAACTTCTACATTTTCCATCCGATTTCGATGAAATTTTCAGAGATATTACAGATTAGTATTCAGATGGTCCCCTATGAAAATCGCCACCTTCGGACTGATAGGAGCTACTGCGCATGCGCAAACGTGAATTCCTTGTAACGGCCATAACTTCCACATTTTCCACTCGATTTCGATGAAATTTTCAGGGATTATGTGGATTAGGTTGTAGATGGTCCCCTATGAAAATCATTGTCCCCGGATTGATAGAAGCGACTGCGCATGCGCAAACGTGAATTACTTGTAACGGCCATAACATTCACATTTTCAATCCGATTTCAATGATATTTTCAGGGATGTTACAGATTAGTATTTAGATGATCCCCAATGAAAATCACCACCTTTGGACTGATAGTAGCCCTTGCGCATGCGCAAACGTGAATTTCCTTGTAACGGCCATAATTTCTACATTTTCCATCCGATTTCAATAAAATTTTCAGGGATGTTACAGAGTAGTGTTTAGATGGTCCCCTATGAAAATCACAGAGAATTGTTTTTCATAGAGGGATTCATTCATAGAGGGATGGTCGCTCACTGTGAGAATCTCAAATCCCATTAATTGCAGGTCATCGGTAGCTCGGGCTCTTGATTTGAGCTCCTAAGGTCGCGGGTTCAAAACCCAGCCGAGGCTATGTATTTCTTTGATCCAATCACATACACCTACTCACTTAATTTTTCATCCGAATTTGATGAAATTTTCTAGGATTGTCCAGATTAGCGTGTAGATGGTCCCCTATGAGGGTAGTGAAAGGTACTTAGAGATTGGTGTTTTGAGATTAACTGCTATGCATCGGATCATCTATACAATCGGGTTATGGATACGAGAAAGCTATGTGCCACACCCACTTGGCAGACTTTTTTTTTCGTCCTTGAAAAGTGAAAACAAAGCTTCCGCTACCATGGTAGACTCGGAAGCAAAAAGAAATGTATGAAAGATGGGAAAAGGAATATAGACTTATGGAGGATGGGAAGGGTAGGTTCTATGTGAGCATACAGCCAGAAATACCGCAATTACCATGGTTCTTCCAAGGAGATCTAGACCGCAGCTTCATAAAAATTATAAGTCGGTTACGATTTGACCACCACAGACTACCAAGCCAGTTGAAAAAAATAAATCTCATCGATAACGGAAACTGTGACTGTGAGACAGAAGAGGAAGCGAATGCTAACCACATTATTCTCAAATGCAGCAAGTTCAACATCAACCGGAGAGAATTAATGAACAATCTTCTGGAGGAAAATGTACCTCTACCCACCAGCACGGCACTCCTACTACAGGACCAAAACTGCTACAAATATATGTATAGTCAGTTTCATCAGAGCAACAAATATTGAACTATAAAAATATTGAAGTGAAACATTTACCTACCTATGTATTTTCGTATCTTTTTTCATTCATTATGCTAATTCTTAAAGTGAAGCAGTGAGCTTATGTTTATACTTCCATAAATTTAATGGCTAAATACATTAATATGTGAGGCCAAATAAAATAAACAAAAAAAAATCACCACCGGTTTCAAATAGGATGTACAAAAGAACAGAAAATTAGCCGGAGCACAATCCATTATTTATAGACCAACTAATGTACACATTGTACACAACATTTCTAAAAGACATTTTTTACTATGCAGAAATACGCCTAGGAGGAACGTAAGGAGTCCAGAAATGCATGTCACTTTATATCGCTGAACCCCATGATATGATGAAGACAATTTTTTTTTGGGTTAATTAACCTCCATTTTACGAGTATCTCGAAAATCGGTGGTAGCTCCTGTCTAGAATCCGTATGGTTTTCGAATTTGACAGGTTGCAAATAAATATTGATGAATTTGGAGATTTCTTTTCTATAGTCGTGGGTAGTTCTACCTACCGTACAACTTTTCGTTCAGGCGGAATCCCGATTTGTACAGGACGTGTGTACTCTGGGACCTAGATGGATCTCATGCACGATATCAACTGTGTAAATGAGCTCCCTCGTGTACATATTTCAGCTATGTTTCAGCGCTGCTATCAGCTTCCCTCGTTAGCAGCCTCGGGCAAGTGACGGATGACCCTAACGACCCCCATACTCCCTTTCTCGGTTCCAACTTATCACAATCCTAGACACCCCCTCAATCCCCATTGCTTTGGGTCGTTCTGAAGTCAGTGAAATTTACATAATCCCTCTTTCCGCAAGTCCAAGTCATTGACTTAATGGAGGTTAAGCTTGCATGAGGACAGGACGTGCCATAGGTAGCCGAAAATGGGGTGTGGATTGAAGGAACAAGCATCGATCGTTAAAGGAATGAGGAGTCAAACATAGAAACCAATTCAGTCAGAGTAGTCCAATACCCAGTAGATTTCCTGACTGTGTAGAACAAACTAGTTGTTTCCACGGCAACGGGGAAACAACTATAACTATAACTAACTATAACTATTTTGATCATTTCTACTGTAACGCATAAAATCGAAAAGTTTCAGAGAAAGATGTAGTAAGTAAAGACATAAAAAGTCTCCCAGACTCGTAATGAGAAATTTCCTTTGATTTTAGGGTTTATTCGATTTTCTGATACTACATACCTTGAAGGGTGAGCCACCAAATTTTGAGGGGGGTCTAGAAGTGCGACAAGACGCTGGTCCATTCAATTTTGGTCATAATTACCTATATCACAATTAGGATCACGTGAGCAATGTTACTGAAGTTATGAATACCTAAATAAAGTTTGTTGAGGTCGATATTATTATAATTATTCCAAGATTTATTACATTATTTTTCTGACTGTCTCAGTACCTACTCGGTTTTCAATGATTTTCAGCATAGCATGTTGTAAAAAAGAGTCACAAGTTAGATTCAGAAATTCCAACTTCTTCAATAAATTATAACTACTAGACCTGGTTCAATAAATTATTACTAATTTTTTCTATCGACTAGCGTAAAATAACTAGTAGGGGAAAGGCTTGTACCTTGGGACGATTTTTTCAATTACATTTTTTTCACAGACAAAAGTAATTAAGCAATTAACGGAAGGGTGTATTATTATCTACTACTCTTGAGGTTTAATAAAATGTATAAACCATAATTTTGAAAAAAAGTTTAAATACCATAAAACTTGATTTTTCAAAATGTCTATTTTGTCCCGAGGTACAAACAGTGTATGTACCTCGGGACACCCATGTTTGTACCTTGGGACAGAAGGATAAATTTAGAAGAAAACCACCTAAATTATTCGAAATATTTTATTTAAACATTAGTTATCGCAAAAACAGACTTTAATCATCAAATATCCTTTTAAAGGAGTTCAAACATAGACAAGTAGCAAAATTTGGTTACCTACTTTTACATTGCTATCACACAAATAGGATACTATCTTATCACAAACGGCATGTTCGGGATGAGTATTATTAAGTCAAACAAAGATGCTTCAAAGAATAATAAACTAAAAGGATCATTATTGGTAAATCTTGCTGCCTTTTCGACCATTGGCCTGTTGAATCATCAAAAATGTAGTGTGCGCAGGAGTCGGAAAAACTGTTTATTGTTATTTTTCTACACTAGACCTCATTCTGAGAATTCACTTTGTATTTAATTTGTTACCAACCACGGCCTTTTAGCGTGAGAAGACCTTTTTCTATGATTTTTCAAAGTTTCGAATGTTTATGACGTTACAGTGGGCCTGGGGGGAGGTCCTGCCCAGGCGGGAGGGGCGCGTGGCGTCATAAACATTCGAAACTTTGAAAAATCATAGAAAAAGATCTACTCATCCAAAAAGAGAACGGCTGGTGTCAAAATTCTCAAGGTGAGGTCTACTTTTGATTAAAATTTTTAAAAAAATCAGGCGCATCTCCCATTGACTTGGGATCAATCTCCCATCCTTTCGACTAAACTATATTAATTTACACTTCGGAATCAGAGCTCGCAACCACTGAGCTATGGAAGTGAATGGACAGAAATGCGAAGAGTTAGCTGATCACAACATCTCTCCCCTGTTGGGAAATCTTAGTTACTCCGTTACTTAGTCAGGGTGGTGAGGGATCTTTAGCCAGCCTTATTCAACCCAGTGAGAACGCTATATTTTTTACTGGCTTCGGAGTTTTGTTATTATTATTTCTTCATGAACGGGGCGGGGCATCTGCTGACCTCAACGTTTGTCTGAATAGGCTGTGGCTCGACTCGTGTCTTGGGGGAAGTTGTTTTGATGACAACACTAATTTATTATTGTTCCCAGAGAATGCTGAGGAAACCATTCGGGTCTGTACGACTGCGCCACTTTGTTGAGTCATCAAAGATTAACTTCCCTCGACCGAGGATCGATCTTCTATCGTTCCGACTAAACTATATTTACACTTCTGAGTCGGAGCTCGCTACCACTGAGCTAAGGAAGTAAATGGACAGAAACGTAAAGAGGTAGCTGATCACAACAGGCCCATCCACTGGCTGCTGATTCACTCCATCCTTTGATCGTGGCATCTGCACATGAATGGGCCAACATCTTAACATGGTAGCTTAGGCCAAAACCGAACATAAATAACATAAAACGAAAAAATAGTGTGTCCCAAGGTACAAACCTCAACGTGTCCCAAGGTACAAACATTTGACATTTTCCAAAAAATTTAATTATTGACATATCATGATATAATAACATTTTAAAAACATCAAAATCAAAGAGATGAACCTTGAATTGAAGGAAAGCAGTTGCAAGTGGAAGAAATTCAAACTTACCTTTCTGTCAATTGATCGTGGTATGGAGCAAATCCAAAATTTTGGGACCGGTGATAACAAACAACGAATTTTCATCATCACATGGTCGGTGATAACAGAAAAAGGGGCACATACACGGTGTTGCCTTCACATCCAAAGACGATTGGAGCCCAGTCCAATTTTTTTTGTGCCTCTTTTCTAATTGATTTAAGCATTGTCCCGAGGTACAAGCGTCCCAAGGTACAAGCCTTTCCCCTACTTACCTACCAGCTTCCAAACTGAGTCAGAAGTTTGAATCCAGATACGCCAACTAGACTTTTATGGTTCAATGAATCATTACTTATTTTGTACCACCTAATTTCTTTCTTACCGTCATTTTAACTTACTACGAATTTCAAAATCTGTCTCTGGACTCGATTTTTTTTTTGAGCTGAACCCAATCCGTAACTGAGAAATCTTGATTTTTAAAGTATTCAACAGGAAGTCTACTTACTCATGCATTTCAAACTGGCCAACTATTAAATTGCTGTCAGAGACAAAAATGTAGCGCCAAACAATGGGTCATAACTTGAGAGTTGTGCTATAACAGCATCGGATCATCGTATTTTGTTTTCCGACCTCGAAGTGAAACCTGTGAATCACACGAACCTCCGGTTCATTCAACACGGTCGATTCAATATACCTATCACACATCTCCATCTACGACTGTGATATAAAATAGAAAAATATGAGTGGAAGCCGGATTATAATAAATAATTTACCATATCCACCAGTACAAAAACGTGTTTATTAAAAATTATGTAACATTTCATTCGGTACCTATTTAGGTTATCCTGAACTGTAACCTATTATTTTACATTGATGTAGATTTTTACAAACAAAGGGAGTAGAATATAAAAAAAACGATAATTAAGAACTTACAATAAACGTCAATGAGTAGGACCTATGATAAGATGAATGTATTGTTCATGAAAATGATTAGGTAAGCTTGAAATTTCAGGAATGGGAGGAACTAGAGTTTGCGATGGAGAAAGCTGACGATCCCGCAGCACATTTCGAGGATTAGAGCAAAGAATTTGATGACGCACCAGATGACCAGTATTGCAATTACTATGGCTAACACAATGGAGCAGTAGAACACAACCAGCGGCGAGGTGAGGAAATCGGAGAAATCGCAGCAGTCGAAGTTACGGTAGTCATCGGAATAACAACAGTAGGATTTGGATTCACCGTCAATCAGTGGGCGAGGACAGTTGATGACGAGGTCTTCTATTTTGCTGATGATTATCCCCTCGCCTCCTGCTCTTTTCATTTGGCATTGCATTCCGTGGACATCTTGAAGGGCGCTGAGGACGGCGCAGAGAGCCAGAGCCGCGCGGAGTGCCATCTCGGACTGGAGAAAGTTATACACAGGAATGGGTGTCTGTTGTAAGAGGAAACGGCCGACAATTACGAAACGGACTCGACCGACTGACTGAGGGAGACTAGAAACCAGGAGGGGATGACGGTTTCACAGTGTGCTTCCACCAGTTGTGCGCTCCCCTCTTGCAGACCCCAATGGGGCGTCCACTTCAAGGCCACGACCAAGTTATTCGCTTATCTTGCAGGAAGATGATCTCCCACGCTTTGATCCAGTGATACTACTCGCCGGTGTAAATAGAATCCTTGCACCCAACATCACATGAAGAAGGAACGAAATTAACTAAAGAATAAGAAATATTATCATCCCTAACAAATAGATTGGAAGATAAATTCAACAATAACACGATTAATTTACTATGCCAGACCGAAAATTGGAAGAAAATCTACGAACAGCCCGATTTACTGTTCAGGAAGTCGATCTGAACATTTTGAAAACTGAGCGACAGACCCAGAAAATTTCAACAAAATCAGATCGGGATTTCACCACAAGAAATTGACCAGACTTGAAAAACAAAAATGCTCAAAAAGTTCCAAAACGTGAAATTACGATTCTTTCCCTTGTATTGCTTCCGAGTCTACCAAGGTGACGGAAGCTTTGTTTTCACTTTTCAAGGACGAAAAAAAAAGTTCTCCAAAATCGAAATTTTTACTCGCCTTTTGCGTTTTAGACCTTTTTGAACAATTTTGGTTCCATGTCTGTCTGTGCGTCTGTCATGAATTCCTTGTAACGCGCATACGAAGTTATCAGTGCGAAGTTATCAGTTATCAGTGCGTCTGTCATACGAAGTTATTGTCCGATTTCTATGAAATTTTCAGGGATGTTAAAGATTAGTATTTAGATGCTCCTCTATGAAAATCAAGGCATTAAAATTTACAGAAGCCTCTGCGCATGCGCATACGTAAAATCCTTGTAACAGCCATAACATTTACATTTTTCATCCGAATTTGATGAAATTTCCTAGGATTGTCCAGATTAGCGTGTAGATGGTCCCCTATGAGGGTACTCAGAGATTGGTGTTTTGAGATTAACTACTATGCATCGGATCATCTATATAATCGGGTTATGGATACGAGGAAGCTATGTGCCACACCCACTTTGCAGACTTTTTTTTATCTTGCCAAATGTTTTCGATAGAAACGACCAGTTTTTTACAAAAACCAGTTTTCGAATCATATTTTTTTGAAATACAGGGTGTCACTTTTAAGGGCTTCGATTCCACAACTAATTGGCGACTTTTTTTTATCGCTTGACTTTTTTTTACCCCCCTTAAAATCCGACTTTTCCACTTTTAAGATGTTTTTCGTATTTTCGACCGTACGCCATTAAAATAGCCATAACTCCCTTATTTTCAGTCAAAATTCAAATGTAATTAACCGTTGGAAGTAGCGTTAAATTTTCTGTCTCCCTAGTGCTAAATAAAACTTTTTACAGAAGACTCAGACGTTGAAAAATGAGCCCGAAAAGTAAACTCTCGAAAATCTCGGAAATGTACAGTTTTTTCAGACGTTTGTAAGCCTAGTTGAAACTGCCGGTTAATTTCCCACTGTAGCCCACTGTTTACTCAAAAACTCAGCTTTCCAACGGTATGGTCAGAATTGTCTCCAAAAATTCTATTAGTGGAGAAAACCGCGCTTGAATGCGAAAAAACGTGATTTTTTTCTCCTCTCACTCACCATCCAACCCCGAATCCTCCCGTCAAACCGTCGATTCTGTTGAAAAAAAAATCACGTTTTTTCGCATTCAAGCGCGGTTTTCTCCACTAATAAAATTTTTTGGAGACAATTCTGACCATACCGTTGGAAAGCTGAGTTTTTGGGTCAACTTTTGGGGTTACAATGGGAAATTAACCGGCAGTTTCAGCTAGGCTTACAAACGTTTAAAAAAACCGTACATTTCCGAGATTTTTTTTTTTTCATTTTTTTCGGGCTCATTTTTCTACATCTGAATCTTCTTTTAAAAGTTTTATTTAGCACTAGGGAGACAGAAAATGTAACGCTATTTCCAACGGTGTAATTACATTTGAATTTTGACTGAAAAATAAGGGAGTTATGGCTGTTTTAATGGCGTAAGGTCGAAAATTCGAGAAACATCTTAAAAGTGGAAAAAGTCGGATTTTAAGGGGGTTGAAAAAAAAGTCAAGAGACAAAAAAAGCCGATGGTGCGTCCGAAAGGGTGACACCAAGATACCAGAATAGCAGAAGCATTGTTTTCACTTGAGGTTGAAAAAAAAAATGTTCTCCAAAATCAAAATTTCCACTTGCGTTTCACTTTTTATACCTTCCGAGTTTAATTTTAGTTCCGTGTCTGTCTGTCATGAAATCCTTGTAACGGACAAAACTATACGAATTTATTGTCCGATTTCAATGACATTTTCTGGGATTGCGTGGATTGGGGTGTAGATGGTCCCCTATGAAAACCATCGCCCCCAGATCAATAGCAGCCGTTGCGCATGCGCAAACTTGAATTCCTTGCAACAGCCATAACTCCTACATTTTCCATCTGAATTCGATGAAATTTTCTTGGATTGTGCGGATTGGAGTGTCGATGGTCCCCTATGAAGAACGTCGCTCCCGGTTCGATAATAGCCACGTGAATTCCTTATACCAGCCATAACTTCAACATTGTCCATCCGAATTCGATGACATTTTCCGGGAATGTAAAGGATGCCGTGTAGACGGCCCCCTATAAGGGGTACTGCGAGGTACTTAGAGATTAAGTTTTGAGATTAACTACTATGCATCTGATCATCCATACAACCGGGTTATAGATTCGAAGAAACTATGTGCCACAACCAGTTGGCAGACGTTTTTTCGGGTTTTCTACCTTTGACCACTGAAAACTCCATAAATCTCGACATCATGACGAGTACAAACTAAATCTAAGTGCACAGTTGGAAAAAGCGTTAAATTTCCAATCTACTAAGCTGAAAACAATGTTTTTTGAAGGGGACTTGACGTTGAGGAATGAGCTTAAAAGTTCATTTTGTCAAATCTTGAAATTAGCCGTTTTATTTCAAAAGGTCATAGGTGAGTACTCATAATTATAATCTGTAAGCCTGAAATAATAAACCAAAATGCGCAAAAGCATCGGCCTTCTAACGGTATAATAAGTTTTTATTGTTTAGAGGAAAACTAAAATTGAGTTTTTATGCGAAATATCAAAGTGTGCTTTTAGGCACAGATTGTTCCGAAAAAAAGCACCGCAAGACTATAGGAATTTGAAGGCGGGTTTGCTTCATTATTTGTACTGATTCGAATGGTGAAAACCCAAGCCATCCCAGGAACGAATTAGATAGCTTTCAGTCGCAATATCTCCATAGTGTACAATATAGTGTATAATTGATCCCTGCACTCGATAATCCGGTTGATTAAATGGCCCCTCGACTCCATTCAGCCTCATAATAATACTTACCTAAATTGAATTGGAAAACCGGAGTGTTGAAAATGCCGTATGATAGGAGGGTTGGAAAAGGCGTAGGATCGGAGTGTTTAAAACGCGCGTGACACTTTTTCGAAGGGATCCGAAATACGATACTAGATACGCCGCCGCTGGGAATGTAATTGGCCCTAGACCTAGACTGACCCTGACAACGCACAGCCCGATCTTCATTCTACATTTGTTACATCGAGAAATTATTTGTAGCATGAAAAGTCCCCAGAAGTTCACTAGACCAAAATACAAAAAGCAAGTGTTAAGTTGGCTAGTTACAGAAGGGGGCTTTAGATGCGAAAGGCTATTAAACAGCATATATGTATAGGAGACTATTAAAGCTTAGAGATGATTAAAGTTTAAGAATATTAAAGTAAGTTAGTATATGTTAGAGATTATCAAAATACGTCCTTTATTCTGACCAATCATGTATTGTTTAGTAATTTACTTATTACTGTAATTGTATAGTAGACATCTATTTATTTGCCGATGTGGAGCGATTTTGCAAAGATCCTACCCTACAACACGGGCCAAGCCTAACGTCGGGTAGGAAATCTAAGCAAATCGCATCCCTTCATGCATTTATATTACCTATTGTAAAAGTGTACAAAATGGCGAAAATAAACATATCTGTCTATCTATCCATCCCCCTTTCGCGTAACGTTTTCCGGATAGTTACCCTAGGGCAATAACATGTCCCATGTTAAAAGTAGCATGTACAACCGCGAAAACGAAAATGCATTAAGAAACTTCATCAATGTTATAACACATGATCAGTGCAGAATACGAGATGGAAATTTCCCCGTCCTTTCTCCCCAAAACACACGAAAGAGAGAAATAACCTTATGGTGAAAATGAACTGAAGGACCCTCAGGCTGGGTGTGCACTCAGGCGACCACCACACTTAAGTGGGCCGTCTCAATCAACTAAAAATACAAACTGTTGAGTGGGGGGAGACCCTCAACTCAATGTGAGTATACACTCAAACTCAAGTCTTGTCTAAGAATTCCGACCTATAGGTGACTTCCTTCCCTGACAACAAAAAGACGCCTCACTTCCAAGGGAGGTCCACTCTAGACACACTTTAGACACACACAAGGGTAGCTGATGAGAAGTTGAAGGTTTTTCCAAAGTGAAAAAATATTTATTTACTTCGTCTCTTATATTTTAAAAAATCGCTTACAAAAATTTACAGAATTTTTTTTTAAATAAAAAGAGCTGACCTGTATTGGCGGATTGGCAGTATTCGGCTTCATCCGTTTCCCACATCAAGCGTTGTCGCCAGAGTCAGTAGGGCTGATTCTCGAAGGGCTTCTTTCTGAATCGTCACAATCTTTCGCCGATCCTTCGTGATCAGAGTTTTCTGAGCTAGATTCGTCGCTGGGAGGGTCCGTCATTTTGACACTGTCTTTAGCGTTCTCTATTTTCTTCTTTTTCAAATTCTTCTTCTTCTTTAATCGCTTCGCTCGTTTCTTTGCCGTCCTCTCTTCCGCTTGCTTTTGATTTTCTAGTAACTTCATTTGGAAAGCTTCATCCAGAGCGGCCTGTGTACAAGAAACCGGACAACATTGTGAATCATCTGTCCTACTCATTAAGGCAATAAGGTCTGAGCATGATTTTTTTTTTAATTTTCTTACTTAATGAGAATTACTCCCAAATATATCATAGGTAACTTGGTTATTTTGTATTCAAATCCTTTCCTTATTTTTTCATGGACTAAAGAAATTGGGACTTTTAAAAGGCACCAAATTAGAGACTGATTGGTGGACGCCACCCATGCTGCATAATGCTGGAACCGTCCGAAAGTAGTACAAGCTTCACCATCAATTTTCAAAATATGTTTGTCAGACCAACGTACATGTTTTCATCTTAAGTACTGTTTACAAGTCAGCACCTCAACTAATTTTTAAAATTTTTATTATTATGCCACTCGAATAGCTACAGAAAGGGTGGTCTCGAGGGTATATGACATCAGGAACTACGATTGACATCGTGAAATAAATTCGATTTTTATTCAAGTGGGCAGAGCAGCAGAAGTTATAAGCAGTGAGAGAAACAGCAAATATTATGAACGACCCAACAAACAATGGGGTATTTCGGTGGGTCGGAAATTCAGGTTTTTGACCTCAAATTTGGATTCAGCACCCTTGATACTATAACATGTGGTAGAAAAATTAATTAAAGAGATCACACGTTTGAAAAAACGGCGGGTCGCCATGAATGCACACACACTACGCAGCGCGCGTGTGTGAGTAGTATTTTGTAGTATCCAAGAGATTCTCCAAGGGTTTCATCTCTTCTCTGTGCATGGATACTTTTTTTTCAAAGACAGTTGGCTAGCTAAGTCACGATAGGCTAGCTACGTCACACCATTCAAATCTTCAACTTCCTTAGCTTCTCTGATTTTTTTAAAAACATTTTCTCGACGAACAGACCCAATTACCGTTATTCCTGAGCCATACTCTTTTGAAAGAAATAAAATAAAAATAAAAATAAATTGACTGAAATACCCCATTCTCTGACAAATTGATTGGGAATGAGGTTCACAAGAATAAAGTTCCTCCTCTACCGAGCATCAATTTGAGTCTTCAGGACTTGATGTGACTCATATATCCTAGCATATTTATCGTATAGGAATTTAGTTCCTGCACAAACTGCTTATTTCAAAGTGACTTTCAGGGATTCTTCAATAGCACTTAGTTACTTAGTTCTAAATGAAATTGTTGTCAGATACAATTTATAACTGAATTTTAATTGATCTAAGTCTATTTAACTTTTTCCAAGACCCCAGATGACGTCTTGGAATCTCAATTACATTTTTCCAGGTTACATCCTATAATTTTCCTGCCTCCTTATACCTTTAAAAAATATTATCACTAGTGGAGAACAATAATCAGGTTTTGCCATTAGGACTGGATGACAATTCTTCTTATTTCATAGTTGCTAAGATATAAGATTTCATAGTCAGTAAGATCATGCTAAATAAATGGAAACAACGACTGGAACAGCAATATTCTTCGGATTTGAAGCGAACTTTGTTCATTAAAAGACTTGACAAGAGAAGCTATTCAGAAGCTCAGTCTGCAGCGCGTTTCTCCTATGTTCCACAGAAACTACGAAGCCAGGTATCACATAATCCCATTGTTTCTAGGCGTTATTTTTCATGGATTCCATGGGAAAGAAGACGCTAATTAGTCATTATTCCGCCTTGGAGCCTCCAAGCTTGAATGAATTGAGAGCTGCTATTTCCCGACTGACACAATAAAATGCCTGGAATCGATGGTCTACAAGGCGAGGTATTTAAGAAAGGTGGTGAAGTGCTGATCCAGTATTTCTACGAATTGATTTTAATGATCTGGGACACTGAAAATATGCCACAGGAGTAGAATAGCACGATTATATGTCCGATTCACAGGAAAGGAGATGTGCTGGACTGTGACAGTTACCCAGGGATTTCATTACTTGCATGTGCCTATACAATTTTGTCTCTCGTCCTCTATCAAAGGCTATTGCCTCATACAAAAAGAATCATTGGAGTCCACCAAACAGGATTCATGGAAGGCAAGGGAACCACAGATCAGATCTTCTCCTTCCGCTTGTTATTGGAGAAGTCGAGAGTACAAGCTTCAAGCTTCAAACCCACCACCTGTTTGCCGATTTTCGATCGGCTTACGACACTACAATGCTTTGCTTGAGATGTACGTTCCCCCTAAATTCGTTAGGCTCATTCAAACGACAATGAAGAAAGTTACATGTGCTGTTCGAATTCAAACTGATTTTTCAGATGAATTTCGTACGCATAAGGGCAAGCGACAGGGGGATAGACTTGCATGTCTTCTCTTTAATATGGCACTGAAAAGAGCTGCCCAGAAGTACAAAATACAAGTGGGAGGAACACTTCTCAACCGATCTATCCAACTCCTAACGTATGCTGACGATATTGACTTGGTTGGTCGATCTGTTGGTGCCATTCGCGAAGCCTACGATGACTTGGTTAGGGAAGCCGTGACTGTTGAGCTAGAAGTTAACCAAGTACATGCGTACAAATTCCCCCTCTAACCATGATACAAATATCCAAATTGGTCCCCACAGCTTTGAGTGGGTTGATGAATTTATTTATCTTGGGACACAGATCAATTGAGAGAAGGATAGTTGCGGCAAATCTTGCATAATTTGGGCTGCAAAAACAAATGAAAAGTAAAACCTTATCCCGAGCTACCAAGATTCGCTTATATAAAACACTAATCAGGCCTGTCTTAATTTAAGGATCAGAATGTTGGACTCTCTCGGTACCTACATGACAAATCGGCCCTTCTAAGATTAGAGCGTAAGATTCTTAGAAGAATCTACGGAGCCGTATGCGTCGGAGATGCATGGCTTACTAACCACGAAATAAGTCAGTTATTCGGCGAAAGAGATGTGGTGCACGTCATTCGAATCGGACGACTTCGTTGGGCAGGTCATGTCGTACGAATGCAGGATAACGAGATCCCAAAGAAAATGCTAAACGAGAGACTTTACAGCACTCGAGGGCTGGGAAGACCGAGGTTATGGTAGGCAGAGTCTCACTAGACGCTCGGACCGTCTTGGGTAAATGACTGGAAGACCACAGCACAGAACCGGACTGTCTAGAAAAATTTGTTGAAAGAGGCCTTGATCCCACGTGGATTGTCGCGCCACTAAAGAAGATTACTCCGCCAAAAAATGCATAATTTACTGAAAGATTGCCGGCTGCCTAAAACTTAAAGGTAGAGGAGGAAGGAGACGTTCCCAAGCCCATTCCCAAAGCCAATCCTGAGACTGGATATCAATTTTCTCCTACCATTATCAACTCGATTCTTTCTAACTGATCTGAAGTAACTATCGTGGATTATAAGCCATTTTCATTCTATTAAAATGGTAAAGACTCCGGTGCTTTTCTGAAACCATTCTACATTTTTGAACCAACGAAAGTTAGCTGTTTAATAAACCAGTTCCCATGAGATCACCCATGTTAACCCTTAATTTCCCGCTTGTTCAAAAAATTTGTTTTCTCATACAAGTTAGATGTATTTTGACAAATCTGTAGAATATTTGAGCAGAAGGTTCCTAAAAGACCCTATTACAGTCTGTCAGCTCAAGAATGATCTCTCCAAGGGCCACACAAGCACTACCTAAGTCAGCAGAATCTGTCTTTAAACCCTATTTTGTTGGCGTAGAAGATGAAGACTTTGAAAGATCCTTGTGGGATGTTGGTGTCTATTATTTCTCATAAAGTACCTAATATATTCAAGGAATAAGGTGGAAAAGTTGACTCCATAGAGGGATCTGTGTTACCTTTGACAGTGGCTCCATCTCTGACGAGGAAACCCAACTATTAGCCTACAAGATGAGAAATGAGGGCAGAAGGTACCTTGAAGGCCCTAATATAACCTGTAAACTCGAGAATTATTTTGTTTATTTCGTTTTCTTACACAGTCGAAAGTTGAAGTATCAAAATAGCCAACAGCTACTTATCAGTTTTGGTTTAAAAGTGGATAAACTGTTCTATGTAAAAATCGGACTTCCTAAAAGATACTTCAGGATATTAAGGGTTAAGGTCAGTCGGCCAGGGAGATATCTGGATTGGTGACCGCTCGAGTCTTGATAAGCTTATTAAGCCTGCGAAATCAACAGAACAAATCCTGATGTTTCCTTTGGAAGACAGCTGGCATCATGACGCCAGTTGTTTACTTTACTTTTCCTCTATTTTTTGTCAAGTAGAATTTTGGTCGTACAAACCTTCTCGCCTTTCTCCCCGATGGCCTTCTGTCTAGCATACTCTTTTCGGCGAAGATGTCTGTATACGTGGAACTCTCCGCTACCAGCACCCGCACTTGACCCCATCACGTTTCGAACAAAATCAGGTACATGAGGGTTTTTCTTCTCCTTCTGTCTGTCAGGTATCACGACTAGCTTCTCCTAAAAACGAAAACAATAGAAGCAAGTTTAGCCTGTCAATAATAATAGTTACTGCTGATATTCCAAAGAATAACCAGAAGGTAGTTATTACGGATAGAATTTTGTTGAAGGAAGTTGAAGACGATGCAACAACTCCTTATCTGAACCTACTACACCACAGAACAGTATTTCATTTGGACCCCAAGAAATAGAGAATAGACAGATTTTGTGAACATTACACAGAACAACATACCTATATAATGAACGATACATTATACTACACAATCTACGAAAAATCGAACTAATTCTAAATAGCTAATTTCATTGGCGTCATTAGTTGGGCCCTTTCAGTACAGCTACTCACTGTCTTGTGAACTTACTGGGTTTTTCATAAGTTTTTCCAACTTCATCCTCTGTAAATCTAGAGCGGTATTTTTGACAGTTTTCGGTTTCTCCTCGCCATCCCCTGTCTTCGTTGATGACTCCTGGTTTTCATGATTTCAGGTAGGTACGAAGTAAATATTCACAGTTCTGATGATATCTTCCTTACAAGTTAACACTTGTACATGAAATTTTACACCATTGTGACGTTCAACTGATTAATTGATTGTTATCCATGTAATACTATTCGCTTGTAGCAATGATTGATTACAAACTAATTCAAGTTAAATGAACAAACAAGTAGATTGTGATTTGCTATCTTACAAAACAAAGTAAACCGAGAAAGCGAGAAATCATAACAAAAATAACATGATCAAGAGAATCTTATCTGTGGATGCTACGTTTTAACATGGACCTAGTATCCCAGGTTGGTCTCTTCTTATCTACTAGGATCCATAGTCAGTCAGACTCATGGAGGTAGAGTTTCCAACTTCTATGTGGAGGGGATGGGCCACGCCTTCCTCATTCCATCTTATTGTACAGAACCAAATCACTGGAATTTTTTCTTGGCAAATTTAAAGTCGATTTGAAATTACTTATTCGTTAAAAATTTTTATAATTCCAAGAATACTCTTTCCGTATTATTAAATTAACCATTTTTACTATTTATTAATTTACTTACTATCACCTGTCTTTGATAAAATGGCGAAAGACTGACTCACCAACACTATTCAGAAAATTGGACTGTGTACTTGAGGTACTATAATCCTCTATGCAAAACTTTGAGGAAAGTCTCCTGACAGGCTGTCCAGGTGAGTCCCTACCATAATTTTTCCAACACATTCAACCTGTCAATATGACACAAAATCCTACTGGCTCACGTAAGTGCCTTAAGACACAGAAGCATCGAAAGTCAGACTTCCAGTAAAATTAAGTAAGTTCGTAAGAAAGGTGTTGTAATGACTCATACTCTTAACCATGTTAGTTCTCCAATAAAGGACAAGGGAAACCCTGAGTGACTCATCATGCCAGGTAGGTAAGGTGAGGTACGGGGAACAGTGACATCACTTGACGTCACCTTTTCCACTCTCCCCTTGCCTTGTTCAACCAATATAAAAGGAGGACCCAGGGCTTCCCCTTCTGTCATTCATGCATTTGTCTTCGAAAACTCGACTTGATTATTTCTCGCTCTACCTCGCCTTCTCTCTGAAGCCCACAGTTCCTCAGAGGTCTCGGTACGCGATAAAGCTCATCGCGCCGGCTTCTGCTCCCATTTACCCTAGTAGTTGTCTGCCCCCAACTAGGCCTTGGTAAATGTGGTGCATTCCTCTGGTCGGCGAGCAATCGCGCCAAGGTATGTATCCAAGCTGAAGTCCTAAAGCACTCTTGCACATGGTCAGGCGGTAATCCGCGCTGGGCATCGAGTGGTGTCCCGTCCTTTGTCTTCGTTGAGTAGGGACCAATCAAATCGACAAGCCGACGTGAAGCCGATCGCCTTCACACGCCGACACACCATCATAACAGGTGTGAAGGGTCATGAGTGGGATTTTTATCGAATTAGTAACCTAACTTCCCACCAGAGGTCAACTTTTTCGTCTGGAGACCCTCAAACATCTGGTGCAGAGCCTGCACAGTGTGATATCACTTCATGAAAACATTCCTGCAAGGGGCGTGGGTCAACAAATCCAGACCTGCATTGAACGTGTTAAAAGCTCACTAACCGAAAAGTGGACAGAATGATTTCGCTATTTTGGTGGAAGCAAAAATATCGGGGTCATTCTGGGTTCAGCCAATAAAGAAGCAGAGAGGAATAAAATTAATGGACAGCTAGACAATCTCATAACAGGTATATTGAAACAAGAACAAATATGAAAATGGGTTATAATCAGATTCATTTCTCATTGTAGTGAAATAGCAAAAAAATTGTTAATGGTGAAAATTCACATAGGTAATATACTCATAATAAATAGCATTTATTTCCTAGCAGAGACAGGATTAAAAACGAGGTAGAGTTAAGTCTTAGGTAACAGTTTATCAATGCTATAAATCAGTTAAGCGTGCATTATTATCGATTAAGGACTGGCGACGTTGGCTTTTGATCCTCTCAGATAATTAAATTAATATTTATTACACCACCATCATTTGGTATCTTATTGGAAGTCATCATTTCATCGTAAAAACAATAAGCGACGATCCCCTTGTACAGTCGAGGAACTTGGAATTTTACAGCAATATTTCCCTACCTTCTTGAAGAAACAAAAAACCTTTAAAACCTTTAACACATTTAAGGTTGTAAAAAGAATTGTTTCTTCAAGAAGGTAGGGAAAGAAGAGGGAAGGTAGGGGTGTTATTTAGATACATAACTTTAGTATTTCACTAGTTTTTGGTTCTCTCAGTTACTCCCAAGGAGCCTCATGGAAATTTAAGACGAGGATGTACAGCAGTACCTACTATGTACAATATATAACTGTGCTGTGGCGAGGAACCTATCAATTTCTCAATCACACACATTAATATGGTTACCTAATGAGAAAAGGCACCGCAGATAAAAGCACGATGAATAAGGACACGTGCGTCATTGGTGCACCATTTCCTGGATCCCTAGAAAACACCCTATTTTGTATACCAACAGTGATGATTTGGTTTTGGGTAATCACTTCTATAGACGAAGTGCTGGAATTTGTGGTGAATTTCACATCTTTGGTGTTGATGAGGAAACTGCCGGGCACTTGTGGCATAGAAGGGTTCCTGGGCCAAATCAAAACGTTGGGCAGAGGGTTCGCATTGTCTGAGATGAAGTTACCGTCAATGCTTATATTCGTAAACGTGACTTTGGTACCTAAAGTAACATTGTAATTAGGCAATATTCCGTTCACAGCCGGAGACCCACAGCTAGCTATTGAGTCATTGGCGCACAGCACTACACCGCATACTTGAAGTCCATACTGAGCGTTTTTGGTCGCTGCAGCCGTTCTTTTACCGTCGAAAACTACTGCTTTGTACTGTAAGGAAGAACTCGGGGCAAAGTTATTGACTGTCAGAGCGAAATTGCAGCACAGATTTCCGTGACATATGG
>CM019168.2:42691758-42767534 GCA_009739505.2 Apolygus lucorum | reverse complement strand
AAGTTCGTAAGAAAGGTGTTGTAATGACTCATACTCTTCGCATGGTGAGAACATTAGTGACGTATGTCGATACCCCTGTGAATGCAATAGTGACGGAAGTAGAGATACGTCACTTTCGAGTTTATTGTGGGGTTCGATGTCAAAAGAGTGTTTGAATGTGCTGTACAAAGTTCATAACTGTAGTACCGTTAGTTAACGCTAGAGAGCAGCAAACGTCACTGTTGTATGGAGACACGGGGTATCACCTGACCGGGCTGTAGTGACGGATCTCAGTTTGTGTTCGACCTTGTTGAAGTGAAGTATATGTGAAAAGAGCAACACTGGCGGATCCCGGTTTACGTCATTAATGACATCCTTAAAATCTGGTCCAATACTCGTACCTGCTCACTATGCAGGAATAATTAGTACTGCTAGAAAGTCGAATCGTCCTTTCAAACTCTACGAAATGCGATATGAAGATTTCTACAATATGAAAAGTGCACAAAGCTCACTTACATCAAACACTTTCAATGAAAATACTGATGGGGAAAAACTCAATTTTAACGATATTTCTGCGATCAAAGTGGACAAATCAGATTTGGATCATTTTCATTATAAGACATCCTTTACGCAAATGGAATTCAAGTCAGTGTGTGTCAGACATGCTACAAGAAGAAGATCACTACCTTCGTTGGTGAGCTACGAATTAGAGTCAGCTTATGCAGCGCCTTTGCCAGTATCAAGAAAAAAATTTGATGATCTCCAAGCCCTCCTTGCAAATAGAGCTATTGATTCAGTCCACGCAAATTTTTACAATAACTTGATTTTTGAGTAATGAAACGTTGAGGAAAATGAGATTTTTTCAAAATCTTGGTTCGAGTTTCTATGTTCAGGTTTTTTCATTTACCGTTCAAGTTGTTCGTTTTTTTCGGATGTAGAGAGAAAGGGACAATTTAACTTATAAGACTGACTAGTCACCAACCTAGTTCAAATTGTGCCGAAAGCATAGGTTATAGATGCCTAGGAACTTCAATTTTGCTAATTCAAAATAATGTGCTATGAAGACTTATCTAATTTTGCTTATGCGTTAGAGCTTTTCTAACGTAAAGAGAATGAAGACTTACCTAATAATTTTAGTTGTGAGCCAGAATTTTGAGTTTCAATGAGTGATTAAATTTGGTTAGGAATAATGTGATACATTCTAATCTAGTTATTGAGCACTGTGATTGATATCTGAGAAAAAAATACTTTTGGTATTGAAAACTCAGTGGTGATTTTGTGTGTTATAGTGAAGTTGGCTACGTACAGTAATTTTATTAAAAGATAATTAGTTCAAATTTCACTAAAATAAGTTCATTTTATGACCATAAGACGTTGTTGAAATAAAAAGCGTTCAAACTCACTCTGTAATTGTTTTTATCAACCCTACTTACGTCACTATCCTCCTTATTCATGGCTTCACGATGTGCAAATGTTGTGCAATAACGACGTAACTCGTAAAAAAATGGGGAAAAAACGATTATTTCAAAAAAAGTTAATTAGTGTTGAGAAATATGGAATAAACAGAGACGAAAGAAAAAAAAAGGTTAATTTATCCCATAAATTTCGGTTGTAATCGTCTTCTGAAATTACAACAAATCTTCCGCGCCATTTTATTCAAAACTTGATTTTTCGAGTTACGTCACTAATGACTTCACAGGGGTATCGACATACGTCACTAATGTTCTCACCATGCGTCTTAACCATGTTAGTTCTCCAATAAAGGACAAGGGAAACCCTGAGTGACTCATCATGCCAGGAAGGTAAGGTGAGGTACGGGGAACAGTGACATCACTTGACGTCACCTTTTCCACTCTACCCTTGCCTTGTTCAACCAATATTAATTAATGACAGAAGGGGAAGCCCTGAGTCCTCCTTTTATAAAAGGAGGACTCAGGGCTTCCCCTTCTGTCATTCATGCATTTGTCTTCGAAAACTCGACTTGATTATTTCTCGCTCTACCTCGCCTTCTCTCTGAAGCCCACAGTTCCTCAGAGGTCTCGGTACGCGATAAAGCTCATCGCGCCGGCTTCTGCTCCCATTTACCCTAGTAGTTGTCTGCCCCCAACTAGGCCTAGGTAAATCTGGTGCATTCCTCTGGTCGGCGAGCAATCGCGCCAAGGTATGTATCCGAGCTGAAGTCCTAAAGCACTCTTGCACATGGTCAGGCGGTAACCCGCGCCGGGCATCAAGTGGTGTCCCGTCCTTTGTCTTCGTTGAGTAGGGAACAATCAAATCGACAAGCCGACGTGAAGCCAATCGCCTTCACACGCCGACACACCATCATAACAGGTGTGAAGGGTCATGAGTGGGATTTTTATCGAGTTAGTAACCTAACTTCCCACCAGAGGTCAACTTTTTCGCCTGGAGACCCTCAAACATCTGGTGCAGAGCCTGCACAGTGTGATATCACTTCATGAAAACATTCCTGCAAGGGGCGTGGGTCAACCAATCCAGACCTGCATTGAACGTGTTAAAAGCTCACTAACCGAAAAGTGGACAGAATGATTTCGCTATTTTGGTGGAAGCAAAAATATCGGGGTCATTCTGGGTTCAGCCAATAAAGAAGCAGAGAGGAATAAAATTAATGGACAGCTAGACAATCTCATAACAGGTATATTGAAACACGAACAAATATGAAAATGGGTTATAATCAGATTCATTTCTCATTGTAGTGAAATAGCAAAAAAATTGTTAATGGTGAAAATTCACATAGGTAATATACTCATAATAAATAGCATTTATTTCCTAGCAGAGACAGGATTAAAAACGAGGTAGAGTTAAGTCTTAGGTAACAGTTTATCAATGCTATAAATCAGTTAAGCGTGCATTATTATCGATTAAGGACTGGCGACGTTGGCTTTTGATCCTCTCAGATAATTAAATTAATATTTAATACACCACCATCATTTGGTATCTTATTGGAAGTCATCATTTCATCGTAAAAACAATAAGCGACGATCCCCTTGTACAGTCGAGGAACTTGGAATTTTACAGCAATATTTCCCTACCTTCTTGAAGAAACAAAAAACCTTTAAAACCTTTAACACATTTAAGGTTGTAAAAAGAATTGTTTCTTCAAGAAGGTAGGGAAAGAAGAGGGAAGGTAGGGGTGTTATTTAGATACATAACTTTAGTATTTCACTAGTTTTTGGTTCTCTCAGTTACTCCCAAGGAGCCTCATGGAAATTTAAGACGAGGATGTACAGCAGTACCTACTATGTACAATATATAACTGTGCTGTGGCGAGGAACCTATCAATTTTCTCAATCACACACATTAATATGGTTTACCTAATGAGAAAAGGCACCGCAGATAAAAGCACGATGAATAAGGACACGTGCGTCATTGGTGCACCATTTCCTGGATCCCTAGAAAACACCCTATTTTGTATACCAACAGTGATGATTTGGTTTTGGGTAATCACTTCTATAGACGAAGTGCTGGAATTTGTGGTGAATTTCACATCTTTGGTGTTGATGAGGAAACTGCCGGGCACTTGTGGCATAGAAGGGTTCCTGGGCCAAATCAAAACGTTGGGCAGAGGGTTCGCATTGTCTGAGATGAAGTTACCGTCAATGCTTATATTCGTAAACGTGACTTTGGTACCTAAAGTAACATTGTAATTAGGCAATATTCCGTTCACAGCCGGAGACCCACAGCTAGCTATTGAGTCATTGGCGCACAGCACTACACCGCATACTTGAAGTCCATACTGAGCGTTTTTGGTCGCTGCAGCCGTTCTTTTACCGTCGAAAACTACTGCTTTGTACTGTAAGGAAGAACTCGGGGCAAAGTTATTGACTGTCAGAGCGAAATTGCAGCACAGATTTCCGTGACATATGGATTTGTTGAAAGTGCCACTCGTTTGATTGACCGGTAGCGTTATGTTATCGTAGTTGAACTGATCCATGTTAGGTTCCTGCATAAGTGGCATGTTTACTTCAGCTTGGTATAATTCAGATGTGAAGTCTCCTTTTCCACTTCCACCGTTATTTGTGTTTCCTGAAACATAATTATGCTCCAATGAAGAAGTTGAAACTTTACCTAATCATGTACAGTGCCAGGAAAACGAAGAAACGTCTGCCAAAATTGGGAGGGTGGCCCAACTACACGTATTTTGAACCAAGAATTTAAAGACGCACGCCAACTTCGTTGTTTTTTTAATTTCTAGGAACCCCTATTTTTTATTGGAGATTCAGATTTTACGTCAAATTTGATGGAAAGATTGCTCCCACTTGGTTTTTTCGACCGCGCACAACCAGTTCAACGCTCGAATGAAATTCGTGTAGTGTTGATTTTTGGCAAAATTGGCAATGATCGTAGAGCTTAAGTGTGGTACATGATTTAACACTATTTTTTAACGCTGAATCTCGGGGTGATCCATTTTTTGATTAGCATTCATTCAATTATTACCAAAATTGCCGACTCTCTTGGTCAAATTCGATCATTTTCCCTCATTTGTCTTATATGCAAGTCTAGTAAAAAGGGCGTTGTTGTTCTGTTGCGATTTAGAGTGAAAATGGTCGAATTTCACCAAATTAGTAGTTACTTTTGGTTTTAGTTAATTGTACTTGAATCAGTGCTAATCGGAACACGTTTACCATCACCCGATTCAGGCTTAAAGAATATCTGGTGTTAAATCATGTATCACACTTGGTCCTATTTCGTCAAAAATCACCATCGCGCGTAAATTCACTCACGCGCTGAACTGGTTGACGTAGAATCTGAATCTGCTATACTATATTTAGAAAAAATTAGGAGTTGCCATTAATTTAAAAAACAAAATTGGCGTGCGTTTAGAGCTTGCGCGCACACGCCTCGAGCGCAAATGTAAAATTTGGGTTCCTCGTGAAAAAAAATTGCGAGGAGCTTCAATTCAATCTTTTCTTAAAAAAGCTAATTTAAAACGGTGCAAATTATTACACAAAGGTTTATTATTTTTCTATATAGATCACTCGTCTGCAAAGAACATTCAGTTCGAAAAAACCGGGAGTTGAAACTTTTGAAAATTTCATCCCTTAATTTTCACTCCTTAGAAGTGACTGACGTCAATCAAAAGCTTCGGGGCACAACTAGACCCCAAATGGAGCCCATAAACCAAATTTCGTCAAAATCGGTCCATGGAAACTAAGGAAAATGCCGCCTACGGTGGACGGACGGAAATTTTTTTATTCGATTTTTGGATTCTACGTACCTTGAAACGTAAAGCAGCAAATTTTGAGGGAGGGTTTAAAAAATTTTTTCTTGGTCGATTCCAAATGTTCATTATTGAAAATAATAAACCGAAATGGATTACAAGTTGCTCCATAATAGCTGGGACACCCTGTGTAAGTAGTGTATTCTAATAATTTTACCCCTGTGATACATTCCCCAATATGAAACATAATTTTCACAATCAAGCTTATAGTCCTCTGGAATCACAATCAGCAAGGCGAATGAAAAGTTATTTCCTATTATGTTGGAGATTTTTCACGCGGATCGTTTTTCTTACTGCTCGGGTCGTGACGGAATAATCGTTCATGCCTAAACTATCTTCCAACTTGGAGCAACAACGGGCATCAAGGTCGTGAGATACCTATTGGTGTTCGAAAGAACAATCACGTATGCAACCTCGTAAACGTTGCAATTGTTCCGATAGCAGTGCCACATGACGTACAGCAAGTAATGGCATAAAGGTTTGGTACTTTAAAACGTCCAAAGCATTCGGAATTTAAAATAACACTCACCAATTGGCACGTCTCCAACCATTTGAACGTTGCCCAGGTGGTCAGTGAATGTGAACAAATTGTTGACAGCGTTTTTCCCCCTGAAAATGCCGGAACCGCCGCTGCCTTGAATTTTTTTGGCTTGACCAGCAGAGAGTAAGTTCACATTATTCCCAACAGCCCAACTCCATTGCGTTTGAACCGCTGCAAAACACAATTATTAGACAATATAATACAATTCCTTTATTCTCATCAAATTGAAAACCGAAAATCGTACGTGAAATGTGTGTTGTGACGTGGGGATGTATGAATTTTCGTTTTAAAAAATCTGGTTGAAGAATTAAAATTCCTTATATAATTTGCGTGTTGGGAGCTGCAATTCGTCTCATTCTATCCAGAAATGTCTTATCTAATCGATGGAGGATTGAAAGATGAGATTTCTTCAGTTACTTTTTCTCCGGATGTACCGGAGATAGGACAATGAATTTTTTAGATGGTAATGGTGTGAATTTTTTCAATTCTGTATAGGAAAAATATGTATTGGCAAAAGAAAAGCTGGTCTCCACCTGCCAATTTTCAACCATAGAAAGTTATGGGAAAGAAATTTAAAAAAGTTTTTGGGTAAGCAATGGAAAAAAGGCAATCGGCAGAGGCTTTTTCTGAGGAGGAAGCTGACGACCCTGCCCATGGCGCTGGCAAGCACTGAGATAGGCAACTTCGTGGAAGCAGCAATCAGGTAGAATTTTTTGTCAACTTTTCATCGTTATTTTTCCAACATTTCGGTGTCGATCGGTTCGTTACATTGGATTGAAAAATAAAAATAAATAAAATTGTAAAATGTCTCATTTTTCGGAAAAACATATTTGGTTTTGGTTTGGTCAGGGGTCAATATCATATTTCAGCTATCTTTCAACAACCACATTATTTTTCAAAAACGTCATTATATTTCTATTTTCAAAACAAAGATTTTCTAGGTATAAATTTGAATTCATTGTTAAATTTTCTTTTGGACTTTCTAGTCTTATTTTGGTTCAAACCACATACCTAATCCGTTTTTGAGAGATCATGGGTGACAATAAGTCAATCCCCAACTGTCCCAAGTTTGAAAGAAATCTGATAATTATACTAGGGAGATTTTATATTTGAGGATGTAATGAGACTTAAAGCAAACAACTGTACCGTAATATTAAACTATCAGTATTAATACACTTACACGTGAGGAAAGGTAGCTCAGAGAACCATACAGAAGGGTAAATGAAATTCGTGACGTTGTGTTGAGAAATTAAATTCAAGGCTGGCTCTTTGAATAAAATATCGAAGCAGATGAACTGTCCAAATGTGACGTTGAAATCCGAAATGAAGGTTGAATAGTCTGGTTTATCTGGACGGTCGAGTGGCTCGCCGTATAAATTGTATTTTCGGTACCTGCAAAGAGAGGAAATTAAGAAAAATAAGAGGAAAAGCAGGAGAAGACGAAGGAATTTTACAAAACATGTGCATCAATAGCGCCTTCCAGCGTTTAATACTAGATTTGTGGCTAGTGTTTGAAACTGGACTCTCAGTACTCTCTTACGCCTCACAGTAAGGGGGGAAAAAATTCCAGAGGAAATTAAAATTGATTGATTCGTGTAGAAATTGAGTTTTTAATTGACAATTTTGGACACGTAGATATTTGACGAAGAAAACTGCTCGAGATGACATGCCTGTAGAGAATTGTATAATAACATCATTGCTCAAATTGACCAAAAATAGACTGAGAAATATGCAAAAAACTTAGACTTTGATTTCGGCACCCTCTTATCGTACCTATGGTAATTATCACACCGCAATATACACCGACGAAAATTAATCAACAGCCAAAATTAATTTACCTGGCAATGAGGCTTCCATTTCTTGCGAACACTATGTTGGTGTTATATTTGAAACTTTTGCCAGAACTCGGGTCCGTGTAGTTTTCGAGGACATTAACTGCGAGGTAGATATTGTAAGTTTTGGCGTACCCAGACAGCGTTTGCAGTGACTGAAACATAATAAATAGTTGAAAGGAGTGTATAATAATCAGAGACCTTCAAAATGTTGCACTTATTTTTATAAAATGTGGCACTATAAAATGTGGCAATGTTGCACTTAGTGTGGCCGAATGTGGCATTTATTTCAGCTGATGTATTTATTTTTTTCAACTTTCCACCCCCTCCCCACCATAAAAGGGATGTTAAACCATTAAATCATGAAACTTGAAAGCATATCAACTACTGTATTATGTATATCAACTATATGCATCTATTTCCAACAAATTTACTTGTATTTACAACACCATTTGCTGTCACCAGTAATCCACTTCTTATGGAGGATCACGTTTAAACTAGAATCTCTAGGCATATTCAAGATTGAGGAAAAACGAAAATGAGTGCGATATTAACAGAAAGAAACTTCAGCTTGGTATGAAGGACGTGGGGAACGGAAATACCAAGCTGAAGTTTCTTTCTGTTAATATCGCACTCATTTTCGTTTTTTCTCAATCTTGAATATGCCTAGAGATTCTAGTTTATTAGACAAACACATGAATTAGTTTATTCTAGTTATATTAATATACTAGATTCTAGTATATTATACCGAATGGTGCTCCCCGACCCTAATGGATGTACCTACCTACTCAGGTTCACATGCACTTCCCATTATGATCCTGCGTCTGACGTCCATTATGATCCGCATCCAGGAAAGTTATTTTTGAACGGATAATATCCATATTATGAGACCCTAACAACAGCCGAAGACCCACGTTGACCTGTGGTGATAAGTTAATCTTACCTGGTATTAGCAGACATCCATTCGTCATATTTTTCTCGGCATTCTCGGGCGTTAGTAAAAATAAGTATTAGTAAAATAAGGAGAAAATGTGACACAAAATGTGGCATTTTCAGAGAAATCAACGAAATATGGCATTTTACCGAAAAATGGGCCGAATGTGGCATTTTAGTGTGGCGCCGTGGCAATGTGGCATTTGAAGGTCTCTGATAATAATGAGTGATATGTTGCTTACACTTGCTTACACATGAATAAACGATCAAAATTGATCGGGACTTGGTTTCAACAGGACTTGGTTCCTCTTCTGCCGAGCTTTCGGACAATGTATTACCTGCATCAGGGCTCAAGGAATACCTATATTGATCGAAAGCTCGGCGAAAACGGGGTGAGTTTCTATTTGACCCTTGTCCCGATCAATTTTGCCCATTGAAGTCTGCTGGGTCGATCTTCGTAGTTCACACGAATCAATATTTCAATATTGAAGGACGCAGGGTCCATTTTCGGTAGTTAATAGGAAAACAAAAATCGAGATTCGTTCTTTGTAAACTCTTTTTGAAAACCATTTCTTTTGTGCCTGGCTAATTGGATAAAATTTTTAGGACATCAGGAAAGGAAATTTTCCTATCTCAAATATATAGGTACCTAGAAGTGGAAGACAGCCAATGTCGTCGTTGTTTACTTTACTTATTTCAAGTTTTTAAAGCAAAACAAACACTTGGAATAATTTTTCTTCCACAAAGAAGAACGCTTATAGAAAAATATAAACAAAATCAAAAATGTGGAATGCAACACGCCTTATCTTTTCTTACGCGCGCTTATCTTTCCTTATAAAAATGTGAACGTTTAAGCAGGAAACTTGCTGATTGGATCTTGTATTTTATTCGTGTAGAAACGCAAATCTCAACAATGATGGTTTTGCATTTTTACTGCGACTATTCGGTGACACATCGTTTTTGTCTAGTAGACTGTCTCTTTCACCTTCTTTTCAAATGGAATCCACACCAAAAAAATGTTCTTCAGCCGTTTTATGAATTTGTAGAACAAAAGTACCTACTAGTTACCTTATATCAAACCCCGAAGTCTTGTCCTTTAAGGCTAAGTGTCCCCGATTTTAATACGATTTTTTTTTTTTTTTTTTTTTTTTTTGTTGATAGATGTTAGCATTCTTCCGTATCTACCTTAATAAATGAACAGAAAACATGATCCCCACGCTGAAACCTAGGGGTATGACGATAAGCTTTTGATGGGGCTCTAAAATATTTCCAAAGAGCATGGTTTGTCCTCCTTGGGCCAACATGTATGAATGAAAGAGGAGAGAAACTTTGACTTGAGCTGAGGTGACTCATATTTGCTCAAAACCCTTTTCCTACCGACTGCAGGGCCAGGGACTATTTCACGTTCTCCCGAGACCTTCTGAGGTCTCCTCACCCAGGCCTCGGTGGCCTTCCTTACTGCCTAATTAATTTTACGCCGATTTCACTAATGCCGATGAGGCAGTAACTAAATTTTGAATTCTATTTAGCGGACTATGATTGTATGACCCTCCTTAAAGTCCCTATTTGCGGGATTTTCCGAAATTTTGCCTAGAACCCCGTTAATTTTGATTAATTTATTAATTAGATACTCAAAATTAATGAAAAAAATTTCCAAACATACGGTAAAACCGTCAAACTTTACCCCAACGGGGGTAACTTTACCCCAAAAAGTGAGAATCTTCAATTGTGATGTAAGCGTCGTAGAACTTAGATAAAAGTTAGCTATTGTGTTTCTCCACATCCCAGAGATTCTCTGGATTGAAGATTCTCACTTTTTGGGGTAAAGTTACCCCCGTTGGGGTAAAGTTTGACGGTATGACGGTAATTAACCAAAAATTATCTATCAAAACCTGCAGAACGGCCTTTGCAGATTTCAAATCCAAGTTTCCAGTAATAAGAAAACGGTAATTCAAAATGTGATCATTTCAAGACGCTACTTGGCAGCAGATTTGGGAACTAAAACCGGGACACTTAGCCTTGAATGGAAACCAAATTTTTTCCTCCTTGTTAGTGTAGAAATAAATTGTACCAAAAATTCACTTAGGTACATGACGGTATCTTAAACCAAATAACCTTACACTTTCAAAGGTATTTCAAAGTCTTTGGAAATGAAACTTCCACTGAATATGGCCAATTCATAAAATTGGAGCACCACTAGATGGAGAGAAAACTCTTCATTTGAATGTTTTTCAATACCTGTAATTTTGTTAATTTACCTACATATTACTTGTTATATTATGTCGAAACGTACCTCGTCGTAACTCGCATTTGGGATGATATGCAGAGCTGGATCCGGAATGGTCAACGATAAGGAGTAGTCGGGACCCAGGAGACCTGATTCCGGGAACACTATTATGTCAGCCTTTAAACATTAGACACAATTAAATTATTATTACCATAATTCATTATTGTTGATTATTGACATTATTGTTGTTGTAACATTAACTCTGCATATTCTTGGACGTGAAATATATTATCTGGATGCAACAGTCAGTGATCGATGCCGAAAAAATCATTAAATTACCAAAAAATTGCATTAACGTTATGAAATCGAGAACATGAGAAAGGATTGCTAACATTGTTACCCACTTGATCTGATTTATTCCAGAATACTCCAAAAAATGCTGCAAATTATTACACAATGGTTAATTTTTTTTTTTTTTCTATATAGATCACTCGTCTGCAAAGCCACCAACCATCCAACATGAAGAAAAACATCGATCGCATTTCGGTCAGCTTTAATTTGAAAGGAGATTAGGCCTCTTTTGCGATTCACACTCGTGTTTCTGATTTACAGTACATCCAAACCTTAAATTCTCGTAGTGAGCGAACGGTTTGTCCTACCGAGCTCCGAGTGGTCTCAAAAAATTCTAAAAGTTCTATACTATCTTAAGTTGATGGAAAAACAATACCTTTATATCAAAGTTTTTTGAGTTAGATCGTTTTCAAAATTTCAAACCTTATCTTTCAACCCTTAGAAGTGACCTACCTCAACCAAAATCTTCGGGGCACAACTAGACCCCAGAAGGAGCCTACATACCAAATTTCATCAAAATCGGTCAATGCTAAGTGGCAAAAGTGCCGCGTACGGCGGACGGACGGCCAAATTTTTATTCGATTTTTGGATTCTACGTACCTTGAAACGTAAACCATCAAATTTTGAGGGGGTGTTAAAATTTTTTTTTCTTGGTCGATTCCAAAGATTCATTATTGAAAATAATAAACCAAAACCTGATTTTATAGTATGCAAAAGTACAGCAGAATAGAATAGAAGGGGTTTCTGTAATGATCAAGTCATGCTGAACCGATCTTTTCGCATTCTTGATAGGAATCTAGCTGTTTCGATGGAGATTCACTATCATGTTCTGGTCACTAACGACAAAATAATCAAAAACATGTTAGTGAATCGTTTGTAGATTACAGTACTTCGATCACACTTTCGAATCAATGAATAAATGCATTTCTACATTACTATGATTCTTTAACTGACTAATTTTTTCGATTTTCAAATTGGTAATTTATTAAATTGTATACGTACAAAGCACCTAGTACATACCATAAATGCTACAAGTAAATTATGTTAAGCTGTATGAGTCGACTCGTCGGTCTGAAACGTAAAATGTAAGTAGGAATTTTGATTTTGGAGAGCATGTTTTTTTAAACCTTGAAAAATGAAAACAATGCTTGGTAGACTCGGAAGCAATAATCATTATAGCGAATAGAAGACAGGTATAACCAAGACCCCACCCCTTTCAGTCATCCACACAGTTGATCTGACTTCTTCCCGCTCACTTCAGTGCTCCTCAACTACCCCTCGAATTTTGCACTAAGGGTTTGTTTTGCATCAAAAATAATTACTTCGGCAATTAAAATACATTTCAGAGGGAAACCCGGCATAATCTCAGTTCAATTTTTCTTGTCTCCTTCTATACTTATATGAGGTACGAGTATGTGATGGACGTACACAATCGACTCCATCGTTGACAAGCTTTGGCACAAAATATTAAAGTTGAGTAAACAACGTGTTTTAACGGTTTTATTTTGTTAAAAATATTTAATCCAAAATTCAGCTAATTCCAAATTTTTAGTTTTTTGATTTATTTATTTTATACTCTTAATGAAATATAAGTTAAATGTTGAATAAAGTTGTTTTCTTGAGATTTCAATTTTTTCGGGTTAGGTAGTTATCAGGAACATTTCTGATGATTGGTAGATCTATCTAAAAAGTACACATTCCCGAGGAAAGAGCAAGTCATGATTCAATGGATGCTCCTCCACGTTTGTGGATGCCAACCCCTCGAGTGCCACTCAAAAACTCCGGGCAGCGTTTTTAAGATCAAAATAATGTCGTAACTGGTTCAAACTACCAAAAATGCGTGACAACGTTCGTTTTAGGAATGTGGAACACCTGTCTACTTGGGTAAACCCCACAGAGTACCGGAGACAAGTTATCTATCAGGTAAACCCTAACAATTAATGAAATCACTGTTTCGTAAGGACCAGCTCGACCGAAGTACAACTCACCGCTTGCTGTTGAGCTACTTTCAGAAATTGTTCGTAATTGTGAACGTTATCCATCAAATTCTCATGGGTAGTTTTGCTACTGTTCTGAAGGACTTCATAGTCAACAACAGATGCTCTGTAATACCCATCGCCCTGAAAATGACGAGACAAAAAAATTAATTTCGGGAAACAATATACACACACGAAATAAACATAAAGCGCTGCAAATTATTACACAAAGGTTTATTTTTTCTGAAAATATAGATCACTCGTCTGCAATGAACACGGCTTTGCCATTGTCACCATCTGCCAACCCAAGATACTACCTACCTACCACATCCCTACTTCACAATCAAGTTTATTTGGAAGAAATAAACGCTTCGCACTCAGTTCGAAGAAATCGGGAGTTGTGGTTGCCCTAATTATTAGGAAATTTGATTACTGGTTGCTAAGGACGAACAGCGATCGCATTTTGGTCAGCTAAAATTTGAACGGAGATTTGACCTCTTTAGCGATTCACACTCGGGTTTCTGATTAATCCCAACTCTCAAGTTGTCATAGGGAGCTAACGGTTGGTCTCATTCGATTTTAAAAATGCAATACTATTTCAAATTGGAGAAAAAACAATACCTTTATTTCGAGAGTTTTCGAGTAGGGCACAGTTAAAAATTTCAACCCTCAATTTTCACCCCTTAGGAGTGACTTGGAGGAGTGAACTAGACACCAATTGGAGCCCATATACCAAATTTCATCAAAATCGGTCCATGAGAACTAAGGAAAGTGCTGCGTACGGCATACGGCGGACGGACGGAAAAAATGTTATTCGATTTTCGGATTCTACGGACCTTGAAACGTAAACCATCAAATTTTTGAGGGGGTTAAACATTTTTTCTTGGCCAATTCCAATGGTTCATTATTGAAAATAACAAAAATCATAAAATTATTATATAAATTATAAATAAAATATTAATTATAATATTGTTATCCATACTTACTACAATTAATTTATTGTAAGAAATTTCGGTCGACTATTCCTATTTCCCAAAGATCATCAATGTACTCGAAGGTGACATTACGGGAGTTCAATGGTGCCAAAATGGTATTTTTGACTTAACTCCAATTCTGCCTCCCACTATGAAGGACATTTTTCGCTGATTCTGAATAACCTCATGTTCCTATACTCAAGATTTTGAAGCTAATTTATGTTTTTGGGACACAAAAAACACTAAAACTGAGTCCAATAGTAACGCTCTACTCTAAATGCATTGGTTTTTATAGAAAATGGGAATTTTATGGGAAAAAGTTTTTATTTTTTAATCTTTACCTTCTCAGAAAACAAATTAAAGAAATTACCTACACCTAAAGGTGGATCGTCAATTAGTCTGAGAAAATGGCGTCAAAGCCAGCCACAATATTTGTGATCTTTGCACACTTCACATTACCACTTTAGATATAAATGGGGTACGTTAATTTGAAATCAGCCAAATAGTTTTTGAAGATTAGAAGGGAATCAGACTACTGACCGTATTAGAAGGCACGCGTGACTCAGCACATTCTCACATTGTGTAGGTACTTCTGAATCAAAAGAGAGAGAGCTACTGAGACCCACGAACTGGGATCACGAGACTGTAACCACATTTGGACGAACATAGGTCTGATTATGGATGAAGTTCAAAATTTAAGACTTATCGGAGCTCGTAGGTGCTAGGTGGTAATGGAAGGTTAATTTTCCCGTTGTTTTTTATTAACAAAACAACAGCTGCTGTTGCTTTTTCACTTTAAAAACTGCTGCAATGGAAGACTGTTGTACAAAAATTGAAAGGAAATTAAATTGGATCGTAGTTGTTATAGGGTTATTTTGAAGAAGTGTGTAAAATTGGCATATTTCCTTGTCATTCTTGGAACAGAGGAATACTTATCTTATCTTTTAGAGAGCCTAAATGGGAAGTAATTCGAAAAATCGTTGTTGAGCCTTGTGTAGATATTGGTATTTTGGAATGAAAAACTTGAGATTGGATGAGATTTGATTTTGATGGATCAGTTCTCTCTGGTACCGAAACTGCTGCCATCAGTAAGGAGACTCAAACGTACTTACTTAAAAACTCACCAAATTCTACTAGTGGAACTCAAACTTCTAACAATCAGCTTCAACTCTCTTCCACAAACAACTCACTCATTTGTATGATTCCATCCTCTTGTTCAATGTTCATCAACCCTCGAAGAGCCGACCATTGAGTCTTCACTATTATGTAGTGAGTTGGAGAATAAGTTGCTCAGTTGAAGTGAGTCGCTACCTCACACTTGCCATTACTATTTTTTATGCATTGCTGTCAACCTTCTTAAAGTTGTCTCAATTACAATTTGAACATCCAAAATTGAAAATTTAATCATTGACTGTACTGTACAAACAAGACTTTTTCGTAACTCTTTTTGCATTTTGCAAATATGTTGAGTTATTTGTATCCTCTAACATTTTAAAATGTCATCATAAATAAGTTGTTGAGATGTATTCAAATAAATAAGCAACCTTCCCTAACAATTCTATCGTCTATGCTCTAAACTACATACCTAATTATCAACGTATGTAGGTATCAATATTGAACTGATTGTTGATAGTTTTTATTGCAGGAAGAATCAAATCGATAATTTTGAAACCCCGCAGATTGTAGAACAAGATCAAATTTATCTACATTATAGAATAATACTAGTAAACAAATTGACTCACATAGGCATTAACGGTTGCAATGCTGATTGAAGCCAGCAGCAACAACAGTGAAGATCGGAGAGCCATCGAGCTGCAACATATATTGTGTGTGAGTATACAAGAACACGTCTGCCAATTGGGTGTGGCACATAGCTTCTTCGTATTCATAACCCGATTGTACAGATGATCCGATGCATAGTAGTTAATCTCAAAACATCAATCTCTAAGTACCTTGCACTACCTTTACAAGTCGACACGTCAACCAGTCTCTGAATATTGTTGGAAAATGTAGAAGTTATGGCTGTTACAAGGATTTTACGTTTGCTCATGCCGACAAAATACTTTCAATTTGGGAGCCATGGTTTTAGAAGGGAACCATATCCACCCCAACTCGCCTAATTCAAGCAAATTTCATCGAAATCAGATGGGAAATTTGGAAGTTATGGCTGTAACAAGGATATACACTTTTGCGCATGCGTAGTGGCTACTATCAGTCTGGGGACAATGTTTTTCATAGAGGACCATTCACACGCCAATTCGCACAATTCTTGAAAATGCCATCGAATTCGGATGAGAATAGAAGAAGTTATGGCTGTAGCTAGGATTTCACTTTGCGCATGCTCAGCGGCTACTATCAGTCCGGAGATGATTATTTTCATAGGGAACCATCTACACGCCAACACGCACAGCCCCTGAAAATTTAATCGAAATTGGATGAGAAATGTAGAAGAAGAAAATGTGGAAAAGGATTTCCTAATAGACACACAGAGAGACCGACACGGATACAATATTGTTCACAAAGGTCTGAAACGTAAAACGCGAGTGGAAATTTTGATTTTGGAGACCATTTTTTTCCGACCTTGAAAAGTGAAAACAACGCTTCCGCTGCCTTGGTAGACTCGGAAACAAAATACTAAGAACAAAAATTATGTGAATGAGAACGTCTGCCATGTGGACTGTGCTAACGTAGACGTAGTACACTGGATTATATTAGTAGTTGTTGGTGTAGAAATTATTGGTACCTCTCAGTACCTATGATGTGAATATATTGAAATGAATAGATCGATTTTTATAGACAACAAACTAACACGGTTGAATTCCAAACAGGTTCTGAACTTTTATTGTAAACCAATAATTAGCAGGTGGTTAACAACCACAAACGAATAAATAATAATGTAGTGACCTCTACATCACCCCCTCCTCCTCCTGCTTACTGCTTGTGTACGGTGCCAGATGGTCAGTATGGACAACTCTAACTTTTCCTTTAGGAGGTTTGATTCTAAAAACCACGTCTGAGAGCACTTTCAGGACTCTGCAAGGTCCTACCCAGGGACATTGGAGCTTTGGGGATTTTCCTACGGTTCTTCGAGGCCATAGGTACCAGACTAGGTCCCCAATCTGATATTTGGACGTAGTCGTCTTCACATCGTAATTTTTCTTCGCTTCTTCCGATGCTGCTCGTAACTTCTGACGCGCCAGGTCGTGGATAGAAAGCAACTGTGTTTGAAGCTGTTTGGCATATCCAGATGTAGTAGCAGCGACTCCTGGAACTGTTACCCCAGTAAGTAAGTGCATCGGGAGCGTGAGTTGTCGTCCAAAATTGAGTTCAGCAGGTGTGAATCCAGTGGAAGTATGCTCAGTAGCCCTATAAGCCAAAAGTACACAAGGAAGCCATTGATCCCAATCTCGTTGATTTTTATCAACCACTTTAGATAACATGTTCCAGAGAGTTCTATTGAATCGTTCCACGATCCCATTGCTCTGAGGTCGTAGTGGGGTAGTCCGAGTCTTTTTGATCTGTAGCAATTGCATCACTTCTTGGAACACCTGAGATTCGAAGTTGGTTCCCTGATCAGAGTGCAGCTCTCTTGGGACACCAAATCGAGAAATCACAGTGTCCACCAAACCCTGTGCAACAGTCTCTGCCCTAATATCTGGTACTGGAAAGGCCTCAGGCCACTTCGTGAAGTGGTCAATGGCCACAACGATGAATTTGTTTCCCCTTTTCGTCAGTGGGAGTGGTCCAACAATGTCAATTGCAACTCTCTCAAATGGAACTCCTGAGACAAAACTTTTAAGGGGAGCCTTGTTCCGTCTCACTTTGTCCCCTCTTCGGCCACAAACCTCACAGTTCAAGCAATGGATTTTCACATCTCTCAGGAGTCCTGGCCAATAGTACTGGGATCTGATGAGGCCAAGGGTCCTCCGACGCCCAAAATGACCAACAGAGTGTGCCAATTCCATGATTTCCTGACGTAAGGCCTTGGGGACAACTACTTGGGTAAATGTCCGAATTCCCTTGTCATCTTCCCAAATTCGTACCAAAATTCCATCTCGGACCTGAAGAGAGTTGAACATTGCCCATAGAGTTTTTGCTGGACCACTCTTGTCCACCACGTGTTCCCAGGGTGGCCTCTTCTTGGATACGACCCATTCCTTGACCTCTCGAATCTCATTGTCCACTTCCTGTGCTGTTGGCCAGTCAATCTTCTTTGTATCCACCTGGACACGACAGGCAGCTTGTTCCAAGGACTTCTGTTCTTGTCTGAGACAATGCTGGCAATCGTCGGTTAGGCAAGGCCTCCTTGACAGGGCGTCTGCATTCTGATGTGATTTTCCAGGTCTGTGGACAATTTGGTAGTTGTAGGACGACAAGAACTGGAGCCACCGGGCTAGCTGGCCATCTGGTTCCTTGAAATTTTGCAGCCATTGCAGAGCAGCGTGGTCTGACCTCACCAGGAATTTTTCGTCAGCATCCAACCCAAAGGAATGAAAATGCCTCACAGCTTTGATCACGCTGAGAAGCTCCTTTCTGGTGGCACAATAATTCCTTTCTGGTTTAGAAAGACATTTGCTGAAATACGACAGCACTTTTTCCTCTCCATTTTGGACTTGAGATAGAACTGCACCAACTGCTTTGTCACTGGCGTCTACGTCCAATACAAAGGGAGCACCTGGAACAGGGTGACACAAGACAGGTGGTTCGGTCAAAGCACTCTTGATGTCACAAAAAGCAGCATTGCAAGCAGGGGTCCATTCAAACGTAGAATTCCTATTCTGAAGGGAATATAATGGAGCCATTCGATGGGCAAAGTTTGGAATGAAACATCGGTAGTATGAACACATACCTACGAATGTGCGAACTTCTTTGCAATCTCTTGGGACTGGCCATTCCTTCACTTTAACAGTTTTTGATGGGTCTGCTTCAATGCCTCTGCCTGAGATCATGAATCCTAAATAAGTCACTCTCCTGGAAAATAAATTACACTTCTTTGGATTTAATTTAACTCCCTTTTGTCGAAAAATACCAAAAACCCGTTTGAGCCAGTTTACATGATCCTCAAAGTCTGGATTATCTACGAGTACATCATCCAGATACACTTTAACTCGCCCCAAGCGGATCTCTTCATGTAGGATTCCATGCATTGCCCTTTGGAAAGTGGCAGGGGCGTTGCAAAGCCCAAATGGCATGGTTCTGAAGTGCCACAGCCCACGAGGTGTACAAAATGCCGTCTTTTCTTTGTCATTTTCGGCCATCGGTATTTGCCAGTACCCTGACTGTAAATCTAAGGTAGAAAACCAACAACTTCCAGCCAAGGCACCAGTCAGCTCGTCAATTTTCGGTAATGGATGAGAGTCCTTTCTGGTAACAGCATTCAGGCGCCGGAAATCGATACAAAACCTTGTCGAGCCATCTTTCTTTGGTACAAGAACAATGGGACTAGCCCATGGACTGTGAGAAGGCTCGATAACGCCCGTATCTTCCATGTCCCGAATGAGTTTATCCACTTCATCCAATCGATGAGGAGCAATTCGACGTGGAGCCTGTCTGATGGGGGGGCTATCGCCAACATTAACTGAGTGAGAGTACCCACTTATACAGCCTAAATCCTTACCCCCAGTAGCAAATATGTCAGAAAACTCTAGAAGTAAAGCATGGACTACAAACCTCTGTTGCTCGGGAAGATTACTAGTGGCATTTTCCATCAGTTTTTCGATATGCGAAGGAACTCCGTTACTTGACTCGTGACACGGTTCATCAAATGGGTTGATCTCTTGGAATCCATCGTCCTCATCAGCAACACTGTTAACCCCATATGCCAGATCATTGTCATTCAAAACACTCAAGTGTTTTCCATTAATTATCACAGTCCTTGCAGCAGTATCGATTAAACACTCGTGTTTCCTGAGAAAATCAAGGCCAAGTATGCAGTCTTCGTGAATTTGGGCTACTAGTACCGTGTGTAGCAATTTCACACTATTTCCGAAATTGAACTGTACCTCAGCCTGCCCAAGCACTGGTATACGTTCACCTGAAACTGACCTCAGCGACTGTGATCCCCCAGGTTTTAAGGGCACAGTAATATGCTCCATCAACGAATAGTTCAAGATTGTTTTAGTGGCTCCCGTATCCACAACAAAGTCACATTTTACCTCACAAACTGTACCTGGTAGAATTAGAGATGAACTGGTCGCAACTCTATAAATGACTGAATCTTCTGGTTGCCAACTCAGCAAGCTATTTTGATGAGGCCAATCAACGCAGGTTGGTGTGTGCCTCCTCACTCCAACCTTCGGGCATTTCCCTGTGAGGAAGACTGCGAAGTTGATGGGAATTGTGGTGGTGGAGTAGAAATTGGCAACTGAGATCTTCCTGCCTTTCCTTGGTGCTGAGGTATAGTACCTGCCTGGAGCATCTGTGCCAAAACAGTGACGGGTGGATAAGGACAACTACGAGCAATGTGCCCAGGAGTGGAACACCTCCAGCACATCATCTGACGCCATGGCCGTCGCTCAAACTTCCTTGATTCACTATTTTCTCTGTGCGCCGGGGCAACCGTAGCGACTCGTCTGGTTGGTAGCTCAGATTCTGGCATTGAACAAACTTCCAGTTGCTCTTCTTGTAGGAGACGGACATTGGCTGTTGGTTGAGATGCTAGGGAGATAGTTTCAAACCTTATTGCCACATCTAAAGCCTCATCCATTTTCTTTGGCCACACACCCAGAACTTTCTCCTTAACGGACTGATCGCGGAGACCCTGGACAAAATGATAAACAATCATTTCTTCTGCCGGTCCTGTTCTCACACTTGTCGGCCAAGCACGACGAGCCAATGTTTGAATTTCACGATGATAAGTTGCCACATCTTCTTTCACCAACTGTTTCCTTGTTATAAGTTGAGCCATGAAACGTTGTGCTCTACTCTGATGGCCAAATCGTTTGTTCATCGCTTCAATTATGCTTGAATACGAGCGAGGAGGGCTTATATCAGGTAGCACTTCCAGGGCTGAACCCGTCAAAGCTTGTTCCAGAGCCACGGCTTTCGTTTCCTCGTCCCAACCATTCTTTGTACAAATATCTTCGAATTGAAGATGATAAGCTTCCCATTCAATATTTCCATCAAATGATTGAGGTTTGAACATGGTAGGTGGTCGCGACCCAATCCTGGGGGCTGAATCAATTGGTTGTTGAGGCACTGATCTTGAGGCATTAAGAAATTCCTTCAAAAACTGAGTCCAGTCATGCTGCATAGCAATTCTCAATTCTGCTAAGGAAGTGCTCCATTCAGCTTGAAGTTCTTCCAACAGATTTGCTTTTTCTGATTCCCAGAATTCTCGAAATTGTTCAGAGATAGGTCGATCGCCTTGGGAGATTTCAGCAGATTGGGAGGGAACAGTCTGGTGAGCCATCGGCTGATTTTGAATATCACCTATCACCCCCTCCTCCTCCTCCTCCTCAAGAGGCGTAGAACGTGTAGTAACCATTAGCTGCCACCAGTGAAATGAATAGATCGATTTTTATAGACAACAAACTAACACGGTTGAATTCCAAACAGGTTCTGAACTTTTATTGTAAACCAATAATTAGCAGGTGGTTAACAACCACAAACGAATAAATAATAATGTAGTGACCTCTACAATATCAATATGTGAACATAACACATTGATAATTATCTGATATGAGCAAATTCTGGACAATTGAGATTTCTTGGCTGTCAATCCCTCCATCCCTGAAAAATTATTCATTTCAAATCGATTTTGATGAATTTTTCAATGTCCCCTCATACTCTATCGCTATCTGGAGCACGGCTCCTCATCGTCTAGTGGTCTGATTCTGCACAAATTTTGAGAGCAGTTTGGAACTGGTCCCAAAATAATTTTTTCGAGAAGAGTAGGTAGAGGCTACACATTTGTTTTTCAATATAAAAAAGCATGTTTTCATTTTCTTATGGCCAGTACTATGCCATTTAAGAAATCAAACCTTTAAAACAACATATTTCATGTGGTGACCGTCTTGCTCGTAACATGTTGCATGTCCAAAAAAGTCTTGGTGAAGGCCGCTCGGTGCGAAAACAAGCTCTAGCTTGGTTTTTCCCATTTTTCTCTGGCAATTATTGTTCGATTTTGATGATTCCTGCGGCAATATTCAGTTTTTCAATTCCCTAGGACCGTAAAATTTTAAATTTAGGTACAACTTGTTAAGTTTTTGCCGCTTTAATTCCGCGAAGTACTGACCCGGAACGAGGAACGAACGGCGACCGACTGAGACCCCCTTAAGAGTAAGTCGTTCCACAGTTCCGCCGTATTGTCAAACATGACCTCAGATTCTTCCCATACAAATTGACAGTTGTCCAGCAGCTTTCCACAACGCAATGATTTCTGTTTGTCTATTCTCCCACTGCTTGAAGTTGATGAAGAAGCTGTACTGTTTATGAATGACGTTTATGCCGGTGAAAACCGTCAGCAACTTCATGAACGTCTCAAAGTGGTGGTCTGGTGTGCAATATCGTCTAAATGTGTGACAGGTCCGTTTTTTTTTTTTTTTTTTTTTTTTTTTTTTTGAGGAAAATGGCAAAATAGTGATTGGCTGTTGGGATGATAAAAATCTTCCTGAGGCCTGAATTACGAAGACTACGACTTCCTGGTGAAAGCATTTGGTTCCAGCAAGACGGGGCAACCCCTCACACAGCTAGAGTATCGATAGACGTGTTGCGCCAAATGTTTCCAGAGCGCTTGATCTCACGGTTTGGGGACATGCCTTGGCCTCAGATTTGACGATCTGTGACTTTTCTCTGTGGGGTTTCCTCAAATCTCGAGTCGAAAACAAACCGAGAACTTCAGCAAGCTGAAGTCCACATGATTGACATACCCTTATTGGAGCGCAACATGTTACAAGCAATACGGTCACCACACGAAAGACGTTATTTTTAAGGTTTGATCTCTTAAATATCATAGTAACTACTGACTGTAAAAATATGAAAAAATAAATTTTTGAAAATGAAAAACTCGTGTGTAGTACTCATTTTTTAATGTCAGCTTCCCGTGGACCACTTTGTCTTTCATCATGATCCGATCAGTGAGAATTACAGTAAATGTGAGGAACCCGAAAAATGTTCATTTAATCAGGATAAACTTTTCGATCGTATTGTAGGTATGTCAAAAAAATCAACATGATCATGAATATTTCGTTTTATATCAATAAATTCGTCAGAGCAATAGGTCTAATATTTACATTCAACTTTCGTTACACCAACTATGTATGGGTTTGGCTCTCGTATAAAGTTGGAAAAGAATTTGATTCGAAGCTATCAATCATTATTTTGACATATCAGATTACACGACGATCGATAGGATTATTTACATTCTTTGTATCCCGCCGCTTATCACTCACGATAAAAACAAAAATCAACAAGAAACATATTGTTTAGCATTATGGTGATTCCATGGGTCGTCACTTTGGATTAATATCGTAATGTTGTACTTCAAACCAGTGAGTGATAATTATCACCGTTCTTCAGCATTTTATAAAGTTTTACTCAATATTTTATTTACTGTGAAAATGGCCTTTAGGCCTTTAGTAGCATGGTGACAGCCCCGAAAATGTTTGAAAACCCAAGATCAACCGTACTACCCCACACATTAGTCTCGCTCTACGAATGTAGCCCTTATCCGGACGCAATTATTTCAAAAACCAGAAAACCTACGCTATAGCACTTAATCACACCTTTCCTTGGTACCATAAATGTATAGTTCTTAGAATTCTTAAGTTTCTCAATTAGTAAGCCCTTGTAGGTATCATACATTGTAGAATATTCAATATATGTACCAAAATATTAAAAACTACGGCTATTTTTGCACATTAATTCCTAGTTTTCTGGTGCCCATGAAAATCTGAATTTACTACATTCTTTGAATTTCAAGGCAGATAAATAGTGACTCCTGGGTATGTTTGTAATCACTCCTCTCGTTGTAAATTTCGATATTCCGACGAATAAATGCTCAGTTGGTAGGTTGGTGAAATAAACCCTTTTCTCAGGATTACCAAGCCACTCCCCACGCTCACCAAATTTGGAAATTCAGCCAATTTAGTGCTTAAGTACACCAGACTCAAACTATATAACAACGACTCAATAAACCCTTTTCTCAGGATTACCAAGCCCCTCCCCACACTCACCAAATTTGGAAATTCAGGCAATTTAGTGCACAAGTACACCAGACTCAAACTATAAAACAACCACTCAATAAACCCTTTTCTCAGGATTACCAAGCCACTCCCCACACTCACCAAATTTGGAAATTCAGGCAATTTAGTGCACAAGTACACCAGACTCAAACTATGAAGCAACCACTCAATAAACCCTTTTCTCAGGATTACCAAGCCCCTCCCCACACTCACCAAATTTGGAAATTCAGGCAATTCAGTGCACAAGTACACCAGACTCAAACTATGAAACAACCACTCAATAAACCCTTTTCTCAGGATTACCAAGCCCCTCCCCACACTCACCAAATTTGGAAATTCAGGCAATTTAGTGCACAAGTACACCAGACTCAAACTATGAAACAACCACTCAATAAACCCTTTTCTCAGGATTACCAAGCCCCTCCCCACACTCGCCAAATTTGGAAATTCAGGCAATTTAGTGCACAAGTAGACCAGACTCAAACTATGAAACAACCACTCAATCGTTCGGAAATCTAGGCCCGAGCAGGGTACACAGATTCAGTCACACCGGCAAGTCCACATATATCCATGGAATTCTATGGATATGGATCCGTTTAGTCTGAAAAAGATTGGTTTTCTCAGTTGAGTGTTGTTCCGTTCTGGCCTATATCAATTTAATAATGCCGTCTCGTACTACTAAAAAAACTAAAGGCTAAAAACGGCTAAAAACTAAAGTATGGTAGGACCTGACCATATTTAAAATCTCTTTAAAAATGATGTTAGTGAATGCGCAACATTGCACACTTACTGGGTGACTATTTTAGGGCACTAATAGCTGACATGATCCAAATCATACTAAACTTACCATCAATATGAAAGCTTGTAGTTGCTCGCTCGAACCTCACTGACCGCGCACGTCTCCCGACTGATACGAATTACTCCTAGTTGGGAGGGAGTAGAGTAGACAAGGACGATTAGGTGGATATACCTGGATTTATTCAGCCTTCCACTTATATTTTTTTCCGCCTTCCTTATCTTCGAAAATTGTGACTCCCCATTATTTACAAGTGTACAGGGTGTGGGCCCAGGCTGTCCCAAAACATGGTTTGTAGGAAAGTGACATGCCTTTCACCTTTCTCTATTGGCTTTCACAGCCTCTTAATTTCTCTTCATTAAGAGAAAAGATCCCAGTTTGGTAATAAAAGTATCCCATCAATGGGTTCACTCCTCTCATCCTTGACCCCGTCTCCTACTTCATATTAATGGGTCATCCTAAGACACATCAGAGTTTATACTAGCCAACACCATTATGCTCCTTAATTTACTTGAACAAGTTTTTCTGAAAAATAATAAATAAATTTCTATTTTTCAACTTCAAATTTATTTGTTTCTTTAGTGGAAACACCAAAAATTGATTTTCAAAAACCATTATCACTCGATATAAACGTATGAAATTCAATTCTGCATCGAATGAGTTTACTCGTTCTTCGATTTTCTTAATTACTTAATTGGTTTTCTCTTGATTGATTGATTTTCTTAGGTGACGTGTGATCCAATTAATTAATGATTCAATAAACATTTGGATGATGATGACCAGTAGTAACTACTCATGAATAACTCATCGGAATATAAATTATTCAGTGGACTTCACCGATTACTGAGGATGATGATTAGATTCTTGGCCACAGGGAATGAGGCAGCTATGGTTAATACACCACTGTTCATAAGTGAATCATTTCATAAATATCTACTCATAATTTTCTCTTCCAAAGTAACCAACTGTTTTTAATAAACTTTCAGCGTATCAGTTTTAACCCATTAACGAATGAAACTTTTTTTTCTCTACATATTTTGAAAATAAATTTGATATTCCGACTTCAAATAGTCTTTAGAACACGGGAAAAATCATTTAACAGATCTCCTGGTCGAATTTGATGGGTTTCTTGCCATATCGCATCGCTAAGCGCCACAAGAACTGATTTTCTTTTTTTCTAAACTGAGATTTAGTAGATCGTAACGTGATCTCACCGGATCTACTAGGAACTCTCTTGGAATATTGGTTGCGGAATACGACCAATAGTAAGTGAGTAATTAATCAACTCATAGTCACATTCATAATAATTAGTCAAAAAATACTACTCAAGGGGGCGGCATTAGATAAAGTAACGGTTGCCCTGATGATGACAATATGGGTATTTTGTAGGGTACAATATGGGTAATTTGTTAGTTCTTACAACCTTTAGCCAGGTCAAGTACCCAATCAACTTGAAGATGACGCATCGTGCTTTGTGAGCATCCAATGAGCTATGTGCAACGCCCACTATGAAGACTATTCCGATTTATCGCCTAATTGGTAGGATAATCGGTAGTTCTGATGACATCCAATCGGGTCATTCACCTATTGAAGTTGTAGGTGAAGCTTCGTGCTATGTGCCTCACCCCATGGCTGGAGATAAAAAATTATACATCACTATGATTAGACAGATCTGGAAAAAAGGAACCCCAGGATCCAAACAGAAACAGAATGCCCCTCTGTGTTGCCGTGAGATCAAGTTGAATCGAACAATCAATTGAAAATTCGACTTCGGTTTCGATATGAAATTAAAACATACCCTGATAGCTCTTTTTTCAGTGCAAATTTACGAATAAATTAACCATACTATAAAGATTAAGAGGTTTATGGGTGAATAAGCTTTTTTTGTTTTTTTGTCATATTATAATGTTTAATAATTTAACAATAAATAATTTTCTAATGAGAGGTAACATGTTTTCTGTCAATTCGTACTCCAACATCACTTAAGATACTACAACGTATAGTAGGTATAAATTATAATTATGTTGGTTCCAAATCATATAAAGCCTTATAAACACGAATATGTTGTAACCAAGACGCAGAGTCTACAGGAAATTTTTCCCAGTATAGAACTACATTCCGAGTATAAGTAGGTATTCTTACTAACTTAGATGCGATTTTGAGGCCTGGATCTGAAAGAATCAAAACCATAAAAGTAGGATTTAACCGAAATAATCTTATCATTCTCTTTTAACGTTAATTCATTGAGTGTCCACTTTTCTTAATATTTGTAACAGACATGGTTGCAGGTAATTTTCATTATTTTTTAAACCGTTCTTTATGTAACACCAGAGTACTTGAGTAGTCTGACTAAAAAAAAATTCTACCTCGGAAACTATCGGAGTTTTACATCTGAAATTGGAATAAGTACCAGAATATTAAAAGATTGCAAACAATTGCTTGACAAAAAAAATTCAATGCTAAAAGATATTCCAAGTCTTAGATTCCATGTATGAAAGAATGTTAACATACTTCACCAAATTGACAAAGCATACATTATAATGTGGGACCTACTTATTGCTGGATATAGTTCCAAACTCTGCGTGATTTGTTCAACAAGATATTCGACCGTTAGAATGAATTATTACAAACTAAGTACCTAACGCAAAAATTACAATATGCATCAATGGGGGGTGCGCCTGATTTTTTTTAAAATTTTTAATCGAAAGTATACCTCATTCTGAGAATTTTGACACCAGCCGTTCTCTTTTAGGATGAGTAGAACTTTTTCTACGATTTTTCAAAGTTTCGAATGTTTATGACGTCACGCGCCCTTCTCGCCTGAGCGGGACCCCCCAGCCAACTGTGACGTCATAAACGTTCGAAACTTCGAAAAACCATAGATAAAGTTCTTCTCACGCTATAAGGTCGCTGTTGGTGTCAAAATTCTCAGAATGAGGTCTAGTTTAGATCAAAAATAACGATAAACAGTTTTTCTGACCCATGCGCACACCCCATTATAATGTAGAAGGACGAACATTTATGATAGTAGGAATCTTCTTGAAATCAGTCGCTATAGGTAACGATTTGAAACGTTTGGTAACTTGAAGAGGTCTATAATCCGGATACGATATCTAAATTATGTTCAATGTATCATACCGAGAATGAACCGGTATTTTCATGTTATACTTTCGTAAACTATGTATACATTTGTCGGGTTGAGTAGTAGGTAAAACTGCCAGAGTCTGAGCTCTACCTACACTTCCAGTTCGAAATAAACACTACGCAGAAACCTGTCCTGCTGCTTAGGGTCTCCTCGGCTCCAGACGTCCATACAAGTCTCTGTCGTTGTAATGTCCCTGAAGAAAGAAATTTCATAGTACATAAATAGCAGGATACACAAAACGTTGCATAGTAGGGTACATAAGTATACTTTGTATTATATTTATAATTAGATATGGATTTTTCTCATTTAATTCAACTGAACAGGAAAGTTTTCTCGTCAATTTTTTTTATGATTTTGACAAAGACAGAATTTAGAATAAATTTGACACCTGGAAAATGACAGTCTGACTGACTGAATTTAATTTCTCGAACTGGAGAAAAGGTGAAGTTAGAAGTGAAGAGGTGAAGGTTCAAGAAAAAAGCTTCAAAAATATTATAAACTATAATACCTTATAAAAATTATAAAAATATTATAAACATTAATACCTGCAACCCTATCCCGCATATTATCGCCAATATTTTGGTATTCAATAACTCTTTGAATCATAATTTTTTCGCCAACTGATTCTATACGTCCATGTTACAATGAGTGAGGAAGCTATACTGCCCACCCAACTTGGCAGACGTTTTTTGTCCATTTTTGATTGCGTCAAGGATGAGGTCGGAGAGGGTACATCAGATTGTAAAAAAATATGTGTCCATCTTTATTTCTTTTCATGTTCATGTGCGTTTTGGAGGCAAATGAAATTGCATTGTCAGATCCAGGCCCCTCTGAGATTTTTTCTCTCGCAATGCATTGAGAGGTAAAAAAAAAGTCTGCCAAGTTGGGTGGGCAGTATAGCTTCCTCACTCATTGTAACATGGACGTATAGAATCAGTTGGCGAAACAATTATGATTCAAAGAGTTATTGAATACCAAAATATTGGCGATAATATGCGGGATAGGGTTGCAGGTATTAATGTTTATAACATTTTTATAATTTTTATAAGGTATTACAGTTTATAATATTTTGTATTTTCAACGTAGAATTTTATTTAGCGGTCCACCGTCTAGGACCTAAACCACACAATCCCTGAAAATTTCATCGAAATTGGTTGAACAGTTGCGGAGTTTTGGTTGTAACAATAAATTTAAAGTTCGCGCATGCGCAGCGGCTATTGCTTGACCAATTTGATTGAAACTTATAGGGTGTCTCTTAGAAGTTAGTCCCTAACTAACCTCCAAATTTGAGCAAAATCGGTTCATTAGAAACCGAGAAACCGAGGTTCCAGGAAATTCACGTTTGCGCATGCGCACTCGCTCCTATTGGTCCGAAGGTGCTGAAATTGATAGGGGACCGTCTAGTACCTAACCCGCACAATCCCTGAAAATTTCATCAAAATCGGACTACAGGTTAGTATAGTTTTGCCCGGGACAAGGATTGACCACAGACAGACCGACAGACAGACAGACCAACAGAGAGACAGACAGACAGACAGACAGACAGACAGACAGACACGGAACCAAAATTGTTCGGGAAGCTCTAAAACGCAAAAAGCAAGTGGAAATTTTGATTTTGGAGGACATTTTTTTTTTCACTTCTTTCACGAATACAAAGCTTCCCTACCTTCGGTAGTGAGGAAGCAAAAAGTTTTGGAAATATTGAACAGTGGTAATGATATTAAAACAATTTAAATGGTTTATTGCTGCTTTTTTACTCCCTCGTTCTCCTAATTAATTTTCAATTTAAATTTTTAAATTTTTAATTTTTTGGTTTACTTTAACCCTAATTGGACTATGGTGTCACTAATGTCACCAAAAACATCTCAGGAACTCCTCAGCTGTTCCAAAGTGTCACCGGAGTAACCAAAATTAAATTGCAATTTTAAATTTAATGGACAGCAGAATTGTTAGTAGTCCATTGGAAGCCTCAAAATAGGAATTTGACAGAAATTTCAAGGGAAATTGAAGAAAAAATTTTCAAAATGTTTGTCATAACTTCATTTTTTGACTTCTAAAACTCACAAAAAATGGTTCGAAAAATTAAAATCTGCTCATTAATTTTTAAATTGGAATTTAATTTTGGTCACTCCGGTGACACTTTGGAACAGCTGTGGAGTTCCTAAGATGTTTTCGGTGACATTTGTGACAACATGGTCCAATTTGGGTTAATTGAAATCTAGTTGTACCCCGAAGGTTTCTTGAGGGTTCTTGAGAGTCACTTCTGAGGATTGAAAAGTGGCGGAAAACATTTTCAAGACGCCTTAGCTTGAAAACTTTTGATAAACTCAGAGCAGATGAATCATGGTTAAATGAGAGTTGATCGTGAAATTAATCATTAATGCACGTGGCTGTCTTCGATCTTTTTTGACATGGATATGTCTTTTGGGTGGGGGTCGAGGAATTTTTCGCGACACTTTTTTTGCCACAAAAAATGCAACGCGGATACCAATAAACGGATAGCTACATACCGGTAGCTTTGAAGCAAGGTTCTCTAGAATTCTACGATTAAAATACCTATTACGTGCAATTTTTTTAGAAAAAAAATCCGTATATTTATAGAAAAAGTAAATAGGTAGGTACATGCATGGACATATCCATGATCTATTCTGCCCTCCTTAGTAAAAACATCCTATGTCCATTTTTCAAGTTTCGAGAAAATCGCGTTTTAGTTTCGGCTTCTGCGCCACCCAAACCATTGAAGCTTGAGATTTCGTTTTTTGACCATCACCTCAAGCTGACCAAAACGAAATCTCAAGCTTCAATGGTTTGGGTGGCGCAGAAGCCGAAACTAAAACGCGATTTTCTCGAAACTTGAAAAATGGACATAGGACGTTCTTACTAAGGAGGGCAGTATTGTTCTTCCCTCTAAGGAAGAAATTTCCATGACCAAATGTTTTTCTTCGAATGGAATTTAAGACACTCATTTGTGCTTCCTCAACAACTAAAACCCAAATTTCGTAATGAAGGCTCCTCCAGCTTTGAATTAAGATATTTTATGGTAAGTACTTTCAATCAAAAGGTAAATACTAGTAATGGCGAAGTCGAGTTCTTTGCAGACTGGTGATCTGGAGAAAAATGTGTAATGATTTTTAATGTTTTCATCTGGTCTTCTACCTGTGAGAGAGGATATTGCTCAATATTCGACTGTACGTTTGCAGTAACTTTATAAACGATTTTTCCTCTGTGTTTTGGAACAACCACTAATGATGGCTTCATTCAACTGCTTAAGGAACTCTTTGTCTTTCTTTTGTGTTTAGTATGCTTTATCGCGACTTTCGCAAGTTAAATCTCCTATCATCAACGCTGTGTAAAATCTAGTGACGAAATATCAAAAATGATCGAATTATTGTGAAATGCAGAAAGATGGTCTCATACGTCAGTTCTTCCACCACCTTGGATTTAGTAGGTATCTACCTTGAATTGTTGAAACAGATGAGTAATCGTACACATGGGTTTCGACTTTGAATTGTTGAATCAGATGAGTAACCCTACACTACTCAGGCTTTCGACGTACCAACCGTTAAATGTGATTAATCTCCCAAGTGATGATTATAGAATTAAGATGAAATTAGCGGTGTTTTTTTTTTAGGGAGTAAACGAGGAAAACAAATACAGGAACGAAAAAAGTATTTTACCTGCATTTTACGGAGCTCGAATTGAGAGTGATTCACATTCGCATGATAAGGTGGGTCACGTATAAGCCTCGTTTTTGGTTTATTATTTTCAATAATGAGTCTTGAGGGAGAAAAAATTATAAACTCTCAAAATTTGATGGTGTATGTTTCAAGGTACGTAGAATCCGAAAATCGAATAATCATTTTCCCCTCTGACCGCCGTACGCGGCATTTTGCACCGTTCCCAAAAACCGATGTTGATGGAATTTGGTACACTTATTGGCTCCATTTGCGGTCAAGTTGTGTACCAAAGCTTTTGATTAGTGTCTCACACTTCTAAGTGGTGAAAAGTGGGGGGGGGGATATTTTTCAAAAGCCCCTACCTCGAAAACTTGCGATATATAGGGGTTTTCATTAATTTAAAATGACGACGATTCTTAAGAATTTTTCGACACTAACCAGAGCTCTTTGCGACCAACCGTTTTCCGAAAGAGGGTAATTAGTTACCGTAGAAGTACCCAACTTCGGCCACTTTTGGAGGTTTTTTGAGTTTATACAAAGTCAAATATATGAGTAAAAATCTGAAAAAAATAATTTAGATGGCAGCAGATCTGCTCTATAGGATGTCACTATAAATTTTTTTTATCATCACAACCTTGGCCTTCTTTAAAAACTTGAAGTGTGGCCGAAGTTAGATACCGTTGTGCTCCAACTTCGGCCACCTATGAAAAATGCATTAAAAACGAAGAAGTAGTAAGTATATTGTAACTTCGGACACCGAATAATTTTTTAAAAAAGCTTTTTTGAATTTAAAAATCATAAAAACCATACAAAGACTTTTTTGGAACACCTATAATACAATAACACCTTAGGAATATGATGGAAAACATCCAAACAAAGGCGAAATGCAGTAAAAAATATCTATAAAGCTTTTCAAACGTGAACTGATTATTTGAATTTTAAAACTTCAAATCATGGTAATTTTCAGGTCGACATTTCAAAATTATCATCATTATCAGTGCTAATATTGTCAAAAATACGAGATCGTCACACCAGTCATAAAACAGCTAAAATTATTTGAACAACATTTAAAACATTCATTGGTAATATTAACTTATCTGACTTCTCTTGAAAAATTTGTGTAATATTCTCAAAAGACTATAAACTCATGACTAGTCATTATAATAATATCATTAGAGTGAAAATTGAAATGCATTGGGGAGAGGATTCTTCTTATTTATCTTACCCTGCAAAGTCGATCTGGGTACTGCATATTTTTAAGATGCCTTCCGAATTGACAATTTCCTAGCCCTAACCTCCTTCAGTGCGTTTTCCATATATATCGGATTATAGTTTTGGTACTCACGTCCACTAGTTTTCTATCTTCGAGACGGCCGAAGTTAGGTACACTGACTCAGTTATCGGAAAATACTCCCCAGAACTCCCTCAAAACACGAAGTAAAAAAATGACTTATCACTCTCCTTCAAGAACACTAAACTACGAACATGAAACGGTAAGAGCAAGTTCTAAGATCACATCACATCAAAAACTACAATAGTTATAAAGCACACAAGCTGAAAAACGTCTAAACTGCTTGTTTACATTTTGATTTTTTTCATGGGAAAGTGATAAGAGTAACAGGCACGAGAGATATCAACATTAGGCCCCAAAGACACCTGTTGAAATTGAGAAAAAGCTGAAAGTTTTTAATGACCCCTGAAGAGCACAGCTTCATCAGTACCGCCAATATTTGAAATGGCCGAAGTTAGGGGACATGGCCGAAGTTGGGTACATCTACGGTACCTAATAAGTGAATGTTCACTAATATTTCCCAAACTAACGAGTGGAATAAACTGACTCAACGGCCGTTTTCACAAAGACGTCTAACCGGCGCCCCTTGTACTCAGCATACCAATTCCTCACAATCATACTCACAGATATAACAACAGTGATACATATCTGCTCATTCCTTCGTACCTGGTACATGGAATAGCGATTCACTTTTTTCTTGCTTCCCTACCTTCGGTAGTGAGGAAGCAATATTTGGATTATCAAAAGGTAAACCAAATATTGTCCAAACGCTGTACGTAACAGTAATGAGATACGAAAAATAATTTTTTTGTTTTTTTCCCGACTAGCCTGAGATCAACAGTCGTATTAGCTGAAGTGGTTGTTCGACAAATGGTTTTTCTAAGAACCACTTCATCGATTCTGTGCTAATCTATAAAACCCTGTGAACCGTACCAATTTGAAACAAATTTGACTTGTCACTTTTCCATCACATCACTTGACGTGATCCAAGTACATCATCAATTCTAAATAAAGAAAGGTGAGTAGAACGTGTTCTATTTCCTCGAAAGATTAGTTAGAGAGTTTAATCAGTTTCGACGGTTAGGTCATCAGTAACAAACAAGAACTGAAGGTACATTACAAGGAACAGCTTATACAGGGAGTCCCATGTTAAGGACCGAAAAACTTCGAGAGTCGATTCTACAACAAATTTAAGTGAAAAAATGTCCTATAGCAATTTTTTTACCCCTTGTTTTTCCAAGTTTTTTCTAAATTTAAAGATTTTTTTCGTGTGTTTGACTTATATTTACTAAAATTACAATAACTACCTTAATTTAACTTAAACACGTAAAAATAGGGGCACCGTTGGAAAAAGCGTCAAATTTCCCGTCTTTCTAGCGTTAACAAAACACTATTTTTGGGGTCCTGATGGGTGAGAAATCAATTCGTAGTGTAATTTTTTTCAAATTGGCAAAATTTCCTATTTTCTTTTTGTTGTTAGTGGTTTTCTTCCTCGTGGTTTTTCACGTACATCATCACCAATAACTGCGCAAAGAACTCAGCTTTCCAGTGGTATAATCAAAAACTATTTTCAATCGAACGTAGGGGAGAAATTTGTGTTTGAACGGGGAAAAACGTGCATTTTTTTTTTTTCAGCGAAATCGGCAGTGTGACGGGAGGACTCGGTGCTTGTGAGGAGCGGCGGCGGTGAAAACCCCGGATTTCTACCGTTGATTTCGCTGAAAAAAAATTTACGTTTTTCCGCGTTGAAACACAAATTTCTTCCTTAAATTCGATAGTAAAATACTTTTTGATTACTTATACAATTGGAAAGCTGAGTCCTTCGCGCAGTTTTTGATGATGAGTTACGTGAAAAACCATGGGGAAGAAAACCACTAACAACAACAAAAAATAGGAAATTTTGCCAATTTGACAAAAATTACACTACAACTTAATTTTTCACCCATCAGGACCCCGAAATTTTCTTTTTTTTTTCTTTTTGGCACTATAAAGATGGGAAATTTGATGCCTTTTCCAACGGTCCCCTTATTTGTACATGTTTACGATAAATTAAGATAGTTATTGTAATTTTAGTAAATGTAAGTCAAACACACGGAAAAAATCTTTAAATTTTTAAAGTCCTTAACATGGGACACCCTGTATAGTCACTTGGTGAGAGGGATTTCAAATCCCACCGGTCGAGAAAGTGAAGGGATCACTTTACAAGCCGTTAACTCAGGGAAGCAAAATGGTCAGGAAGGATCAAGTATTGCCAATCAAGGCAAACAAAGTGAGAATTTGGATGTAAATTCTATTAGCTCGGAGAAGTGAAAGGACCTGGGAGGATCAACTAATGACAATCACGGCAGTCATAGTGGAAGGGGTGGGGGTAACGTTGTGAAGAAGAGAAAACCGAGATACAGCAGGAATGAACCCATTAACGATGAAATGTAATTGAGGGGTTCCTTCATTTAGACTTGTACCGGACCTATCTCTTTTGATAATTTCGAACTTTTCAACATAATTTCTCAATTCATATTATAGTGTACTGCTCTATTCATAGTACTTCATATCATCCTATAGATCATTAACATGCTGCTTTCCATAGTATGATCAACAGAGTACTGTTCACCCAATCAAAGATCAAATTTATCAAAAGAAAAATCTATCATTAAAAGTGTAGCCGCGAATAACGGATATTGTAGTTATATGTGGAGAAGGAAGCAGTAAAACCCAGATCTCATTCGTCATTCATTTTACTAAGGCCATATGAATGACGAAAGAGAACTGGGCCTTACTGCTTCCTTCTCCACATATAACTATAATATTAAGGAGTATTTAACAACAATAACGGATATGAAGGAATAGACAACGATCTACATACGCTAGATTTTAAATGAAACGGGTTTCCACGACTTCGTCGCGAGTGAATTATTGTAATTATTGTGAATAAATAATCCTATAACCTACCTGTGGCCTCAGATGGTCAACAGGTCCTCCAGGTCCAGCCAAAACCTGAAAGAAATTTAGTAATGTGAGTCAATATCATGCCAGCTGTTTTCAAATAAAATACATAAATATTTTGCTTTTATAAAAAAAAAGACTGAAAATGTTGTGCTGCATTTCTTATTGTATTAATTGCTATTGAATCGTTTACAAAAATTAGGAAGAACGTAATTAATACAAACCTACTTTACCAATACATTACAATCGAATTCAAGCAACATACCTCAGGGATGGATCCGTCATCGCTTGGAATGCCGTTTGAATGATGGATGCGTTTTTCACAGCAGTATTTCTTGCCAGCATCACAACTTCCCTGCACAGATAAATGATTTTTCAGTAAAACAAAAGGCTCTTACGGTCATGCAGTCTTGTCAGTGGGACTTAGCGTAATTTACTACTGATAGGCACTGTACGCTGGTATTCGCAGAAGTTATGCCCATCTATACCTCATGTAACCTTCAATCTCGGCTTAATATTGTATCTACTGAAACGTTGAAAACAGGTAATTCTTGTAGCGTTAGGACTGACTGTAGCTTTCAATACCTACAATTTAAAAATTTTTAAATTTTTAAATTTTTTTAATTTAAAAAACATTTCCTGTTTTTTCTAAACTTTTATTTAGTGGTAAAAACTTTAATTACTTAGGAATTCTTGTCCAAATTCTACAATTTTTAAAATAGAAGAATATATTTCGCACAGTGTGCAATTTTGTCAATCTGGGAGGACAAAAATCGAGAAAATGAACTGTGTTCTTGGGGATTACCTATTTTCTCAAAATATATCATAATATGATATATTTTTTTCTGACTTTTTTTATAAAAATATATCATAATATGATATTTTTTTTCTTTTTTTCGACTTTTTTTTCATCAACTTTGAACGTTTCATATTATGAAACGTTCAAAGTTGATGAAAAAAAAAGTCGCTTTTTGAATTTTGAATCTTTATAGAAGAAAGTGGGACGTAACTCAACTCAACATCCGCGCCCCCAGTTCTTCCTCAATTATCGTTGTGAGATCTTCTATAATAGAAATTCAGAATAACTCATATTAGCATGGAACATGCATCAGCCTTGAGCTAACTGGCAAAATGAGTCACGTTTTTGGGAGACGGCGATGTGTCACGAAATTTTGCAATGATTTTTACTGACAGTCGTTGCTACGGAACTTTATCTTCGCCATTCGTGTTTGTAGAAAAATCATTCACTATTCGTTGGAAAGCCCTAAATTTATGCATAAACGATATACTGCCAAAACCGCTCTAATTATGGAAGAAACTGAGATATACCCCTGAGTTAAAAGAAATGTAAACAACATTCGCTGTAAGAGCCATCATAGATTTAGGGGGTTTTATTTCGAAGGATGGTGTTATTTATGTAGTACGTTAGCAACGTATTTACGAAATGGAATCTAAGGAACCTGTAACACGGGTGTAGTTATACTAGGAGCTTGTGAGTCCTAATTCACGTATCATCATTATTCACACTAAAAACAGACAACAAATTCATAGTTAAAGGAAACAGCAAACAAATAAAACACGGCTAAATCATGTTCCATTTAGTTGTGTTTATTATTAATTGGGACGTTGTAGAGGATTTCTTTCTCACCTATATCTAGAATTAATATTGTCTCAAACGAAATAGTCATAAACACTTGAGGACCTGAAGAAAAAAGAAAACAAAAATATTCTGCGCATGATTGCGTCTTCAGTCAAAATTTACAACAAAAAAAGTTGACACGTAGTTTTAATACCCCGAAGAAGTATTTCGTTCCAGGATATCATTAGGGTACCTAATATTACCTATTAGGGTACCTAATATTCTGCCTTGAGAGCATAAAATGTTCATAAAAGATGTACTCGAGCATACTAGCTAGCTACCTCCACTTTGAATGTTTTGGGGAGTGGAAGAGGGGGTGGACCAGTCAAAAACAATTGAGATATTAGGTAAACGTAGAATTTATATTAAAAGCATTATTAATTTAACAAACGAATCACTTTGTCGTTGTCCGTAGTTGTTTTTATGCTTAAGTCTTATTGACTGTCGTGAATTCTTCCTAGACCCTAAATGTTTGAAAAATAAAAATTTGGTCAGTTAAAGTTTTAGTTAAATTTTCTAAATCGATCATGAGAACGAAAAAATGACTGTCATTATTCGGACAACTTTGGGTATTTTTGTCCTCCCAGAATTGCTAAATTCAATTCCTACTGTACGTCGAAAGTATAACATTTGCCTATTTAATGGACTGCTCACGAGGAGTAAATAAAAAATAAATAAATGCTGTGAATAGGCACTATCGGGCACAAATACTCACGAATGATATTCCAGGGCTCTTGCAGTTGAAGGAGTGGGTGCATTTGCACTTGTCGAATTTGGTTGGGTCGTTGTCTTCGTGGGAGCCGATGATAGCAGGTTTGGTCGGGTTGATCGGTGGCGGCGGTCGGACGAAGGGCGGAGTTGGTCCGGGGTACCTACCAGCCTCATTAGGATGTCTGTCATAAGGCCTGCAAAGAACCCCAATAGATTTTCAAGTGTTTTAAGATACGATAAAACCTCGATTAAAGTAGTTTGTTTTTTAGAAAGGTTTTAACCGAACAACCATGAGCTTTGAGATAAAAATAATTGACAAATGAAACACAAAATGTTTGACGATTTTTCAGTAATTTGAAATTGGTAATATCCACATCTTACTAAAAATACGGAAACCATTGAAAAATCACTTTCATAGGGAAGAATTTTTTTGTCGAGAACCTTTCTTGGTTTAGTGGTGGTAAAAACACGGGAAACAAGAGTAGTTAGTACAAAAATTCTACCACGTTGTTTGACTTCTCTAGTAGAAAAACGCTGATTTTACCAACCAGAAAATTTAAGTGTGGAAAATTTATAATTTATTCGTAATTATTAAGGAAAGAATGGTTAAAACTGATACTACCCTAGATATTGGATAAAGGTATTGTATTGGTCCACTAGTAGGTAGGTACCTCAAAATTCTTCTTCGGAAATTAACTGCGAAATTTCATGTTGCCTATCTAAAGTTAAGACTCAAAATAATTTTGATTAGCAATAACAATTGTTTAGCAAATAATTATTATTTGCTAAAAATAAATAAAATATCAAGAAATCATAGTTGAATTGGCTACCTCAGTCGGTTTAACAAATTCAATGTTTTATTTGGGGATAGTAAGGTAGGTGAGAAAAAATTACTGAATCGGCTTTTTACATTTGTTTTCTAAGTTTCTTATGTCAAATTTTTTATTGACTAATGATCTGAGATGACCAGGCTGCATAAGATCCCTAATTATTATATGATTAAGAGCGTAAAGATTTTGGACTAATCTGGATGGTCACAATGGTCAAAAATCGAAAATTGGCAGGCCTGTGATCCACTTACCAAATGTCCTGAAATATTTGGAATGGACAAAATGCTCAAAATATAATTATGTAAAATATTACCCTAATGTATACGATTATGGCTTTTTACTTAGTAGTGCACCTCTGAGGACCTCGAAATTCCTGATACCTACCATCGTGAGAGAATAACTGACCTGTCGAAGCCACCAGGTCTGTCGTACCCGCCAGGGAGTCTGTCACCTCCGACCACACCCGGTCGGCTGTAGTAGGCCCCGAGGCCGGGACGGGGCGAGTTGTTCGGGCGCGTGTCGAAACGTCCGTCGTAGGGTCGGTCACTGGGCGTAGGTCGGACCAGCGGGGGCAGGTTGGAAGGAGGAGGTCTCACCACTGGGCTGTAAGGCTCGTAAGGTAGATCCGGCTCTTCAATCACACCGTATCTCCCTTTCACTGGATCCCTGAGAAATTGAAAGATTTCTTGTTAATACTATATTGTTTTATTATATCATCAGAGGTTATCGTCAGGACGTGCAAAAATCTTATAATGTTTATGTCATAACTACTTAATTTATTAATATGCTTCGAAAATAGAATATACGCAGTCATTTTTAAGTAAATGTGGTTATTATAAATACCTATGCATTTTATGCAGTACACCCCAAAGTACTCATATAAAAAATAATATGCAATAATCTTCAAATATGTATTCACAAGAAAAATAAAGCAAATGTATAAATCATATGGAGTTTCCTTCTAATTTATCCTTTCTCTTTACTTAAATAAATTAGCTTGGAGTGTCACCATTCGATTCGGCACAGAAACTTATGTAGAAAACAATGCCTACATGAGGTCTCCTCTAGTCATGGTAACATCGAATTGCTTCGTAATAAAACCTAAAACTACTTATTCCATTGAGAGAGAGAGAGAGAGAGGGTTTTCGCAATTCAATCGAAGTTTATCCGAACTTACTATTGAAAAGCTGAGACCCTGAGGAATTTTGCTTCCGAGTCTATCAAGGTTCCGGAAGCATTGTTTTCGCTTTTCAAGATTATAAAAAATGCCCTCCAAAAAACAAAATTACGAGGCCACGAACAAAAGTATAAAAGTTATCTTCCAATTTCGACGAAATTCTTAAGGATTTTACGGGTTGACGAATAGTTCTCTGTGAAAATTATTGCCCCCAGTTGGATAGAAGTATCTGCGCATGCGCAAACGCAAAAACCTTGTAACAGTCATCAGCCATGACTCCTACATTTTCCATCAGAATTCGATGAAATTTTCACCGACAAGTTAGAATTAGGAATTTTTTTTGGAGCTAAAGCTGCCGATCGGAAATCTCTAAAAATCGGTCCTAAATGAGGCCCTTGATCAAACATTGAGTCAATCGATTCATGCACGCTTCGATCAATCCTTCAATCTTTTGTTCAAATCTCTAGTAGAGCAGTGCAAAATATTTATTTATTTATTTAAATTACGGGCATGATATATATTGTGGTTTCTTTCGCGGATGTGGTTTCGTCTTGGTACTGGGAATGGTGTCGAACAAAGCTTCCTCTCCCAGAAAAGGAAAAATTAGGTAATAAAAAAAAGACTGAAGAGATACTAAGAGAGGTATACATTGAAAACCCGCTTCACTCATAGAAGTTTGCTCAACTTCCTGCGCTATTCGGAACTGGAAGACTACTTCTTTGATGGATCGAGAAAGTTTCGATCAACAGGAGCTAGTTCACCCGAAAATCGAGAAAAAAACCCCAATCACCATCAATGGTCGCTTCAAGTATCAAGCAGGTTCTTGAACGGTCAATCACGCTTGATTCAATCGATTGAATGAAGTATTTGATCAAAATTATTGACCTTGTAGAGTCTCTAAGCAGTTATAATTTATAATTGTGAGTATGTGTGGTAGTACACAAAATCATTTGTTTAAAATGTACAAACTCAATTTGGAATGAGACTTACTAGTACATTAAAATTTTCTCCACAACAGTTACCTTTTTAAAACTCTGACTCAAAATTTATAACATTGTGTGAAAAACACGTTGGTAGGGTTTCTTTGTAGCCTGATGAGTCGACCGTTGAATCACACGAGTTCGGTTATAACATTAGTTTTATCTTATAAACCATGATCGATTGGACTTCCGCACTCTTATCTCAACCGACGCCGACGCTGTCGAACAAGGTCATCACCTACCTGAGTTTTTTGACTTTCAACAGATATTAATTTTTGAGGAATACGTATATAAACATAGATTATAATTAGAATTTTGCCGGATGACGCCAGATCTATACATTTTCCTGGGTGGCGCGAATACGATAAAGATCCTAACCAATCTCTGAAAGTGTCACTAGCTCCTACCTCCTATGTATGATTGTGAATCCTAAATCACAATTCAATATGTGATTTTACTTTATGAGACCATCGTACACCTGTGATATTTAAGTACCTCTATGAACTTAGAACAAAGCAGGACCGTAGCCAGGAGGGGAGATGGTGGCAGGACGGTAGTTGCTCAACTTTGAAAAATTTTCGCCCGAGAAAAGAGAAAAAATTATTATCAAGCATTTAAATTTGAAATTACGAAAAAATAGAACATAGAGGCTACGACCGAAAATTGACCAATTTTTTTGCATATCAGAAGAAAAGTACAGAAAAGATCAAGATTGAGTTAACACAAAAATGCAGCAAACTATCACATATTGGTTACCTAACTATTTTACTGTTTAGATTACTCATATTATGCGCTGGATTTCCATTAACACTAACTACTGGCAATAACATCGCTACCCGGGTGCCTTCATTACGAAATTTAGTTCTCGGTTGCTAAGGAAGCCTGAGTACATGAGGACATGATTACATGAGAAGCCTGAGTACATGAAACTTTACGCAAAGAAACGAACGGGTTCTAACCGGCTAACTCTATTCAAAGAATTTGATCCGCTGAAATTCCGCTGAGATCCGCTGAAAACATATTTCAAGTTCAACCCTTAATTCCTTATAGGGAGCGAACGGTGGGTCCTACAGAGCTCTGAGTGGCCTCATTAAATTTTAAAAATCCAACTATTTCAAGTTGGAGAAACAACAATAAGTACCTAGGTACCTTTACAACGATAGTTTTTGAGCTAGGGTGATTTGAAAATAACCGTAATTTTTTATCCATTAGAGGCGACTAGCACTAACCAAAAGTTCGGTCCACAACTGGACCCTAAATGGATCCCTTATACCAAATTTCATCAAAATCGGTCCATGGTAACTAGGGAAAAGTGTCGCGTACGGAAATGTTCATTCGATTTTCGGATTCTACGTACCTTGGAACGTAAACCATCAAATTTTGAGGGGAAGGGGGGTTAACTTTATTTTCTTGCTGTATTCCAAAGGTTTATTATTGAAATAGTAAAAGACAGGAGGTTGCAATTATTTTAAATATTCTTCTGACCTTTTCTTGATGCTGTATTGGTTCGTTCCAGTACAATGGAAAATGTTTATGTAATTGTATTCTAATTGTGAAATAATGGAAGCTTTTCTCAAAATGTTTGTGTTTAATGATCATTGAGTGAGTGTTCAAAATAAGTACTTTAGTTTTCGAGCGATCCAAATAGTTCAATTTGTATGGTATAATACATCTAATTTACAACATTAGTATATGCAAGTAGTACGAGTAATACGAGTAGTACTCGTAATAGTATAATGACATTTAATTTTAGGCCCGCCCCTCCTAGTCCTCAACCCTGGCTACAGCCCTGGTACAAAGCGCAGGTACCCTCTTGTATCTATGTATGTAGGCGTTAAAATGTAGGGGGAAATTACTCAATGGGATTTCATTGTGTTTGTGAAGCAGCGTTCAGAATAATTTTGCCTTCGTTTAAAACAGGAATAATCCAAGTTGCGGTCTTGACCTTCCTCAACTTCCTGATGGTCTGTTTTAGCCAGTACTCGGGAAACCCGCTCGCCCGATATGACTGCTTCACTTCCTGGGACGGATCTTCTATTAAGAGAGGATTACACCTTTTTGAATGAGGAAACTCGCCGCAGACCGGACCCCCTGATTACGGTACATTCGCACATACGCAAGGTCCTTCGTTAAGACTTCGACGTTCCTTTGTTGAATCCCCTCGGTCCATTGTTTCGCCAGGTTGTGGCCGAAAACCTCCTTTGCGACGATTGCGCAAAATGAACGGGCGTTTTTCGACCGTGTTTGGACAGAACTCCGGACGCTTGTATCTGATAGCATAACGCTGTAGTGACGTGATACCACTATCCTTTGGTTCATTGAAAATTATTCATTCCATATCATTTTACCGGGAAAACGGATAAATGGCAAGTCAAAGGAGTGTGACTTGAAAACACAGGAGGACTTCTGTGAGGTGGTTTTCAAAGGTCTGTGTGACTGTGTGTTTGTCTGTCTGTCTGTGTGTCTGCCTGTCTGTGTGTAAGTCTGTCTGTCATGAAATCCTTGCCACAGCCATAACTTCTACATATCTCATCCGATTTCGATGAAATTTTCGGAGATTATGCGGATTAGGTAGTAAACAGTCCTCTATAAAAATTAACACCCCCGGACTGATAGTAGCCGCTGCGCATGCTCGAACGTGAATTCCTTGTAACAGCCATAACGTCCACATTTTTCATCCGATTTCGATGAAATTTCCAGGGATTATGCGGATTAGGTTGTAAATAGTCCCCAATGAAAATCAAGGCCTTAAAGCTGACAGTAGACTCTGCGCATGTTCAAACGAAAAATCCTTGTAGCTTGTTGATAGTCCGCTATGAGGGTAGTGGAAGGTACTTAGAAATTGATGTTTTGAGATTACCTACTATGCATCGGATCATCTATATGGATACGAGGAAGCTATGTGCCACACCCACTTGGCAGACGGTTTTTTTTATTCCTACGTCGAAAAGTTAATTTTTGAAAAACAAAAAAAAAACATGAAAAGTTAATTTACACACACGAAATGTAGAGGAGGCTATCCTATGGTCATGCTTCAATTTAAAGGGGTCCGTCTATGGAGAACCATTCTCCCTCCAAGTTAAAGGGGACCATTCTCCAATACCCAAGGACTATTGTTGGAGGATGTGACCAGTCATAGGATTGTCCTTTATGAATTGAAGAATGGTCCCCTTAAAATAATAGTCTTATCAACCATATTATCGCGCAAGGTTAACAATCGAGATTATTTTTACAAGAGAGAAAGTAACAACGAGCAAAACATGCTCTTTAAAGGTGCTTTAAAATTTGGTCACACAGTTGGGAAGTACAACAAGACAAGTGACAAGAAATTCCATTCAAACAAACAAAAAAATACTGTGTTTGATCTCAGTGAACGTTCATGTGCGATTCACACCGAGATTTGCCCAGCGGTCAGGATGACTCCGAAGGTCAAGGCGCAGGTCTAAGGTCGGTCCAACGACGCGCAACGAACCGGGTTTCCATGCTCGAGGAGGTACTTGAATTACCCGCTCGATTTTACCTTTCGCTAATTGAATTAAGTTCGTCACTGTCTCTTGACTGGAGGATTTTTCAGATCCAAGATCGATTCGCATGGAGTAAGTGGGATGAAAATAAGAACGACAAAACGAATTGGGGCGTGACAGACGCTCGGACAGCTGGCTAAGGACATCAAGATTCTTTCACAAAGAGAAAAAATAAAGAAACGCTATTTCGTAACAATAAATTAATTATTGGAAATTTAATACTTAGTGATGTACTTAAATTAGTTACTTCTCTGAGTAAACTCACCTTGATAATTTTGCAGATCTTCCGCTGCCACCCCAAACCCATTTATCTTCCGCTAAAGCTCCGTTCAGCCATAAGGCCACCAAGAGGCAGGATAATATCACTGTGAACAGAGCCATAGAAAACATCACTGAACTGTCCAAATGAAACATAAAACCGTTGATTGGAAAGAGAAGAGATACAATCGTGGAGCACACAAATCTCTGGTATGATAAGATTCACGAAGGTATTGTTCATCATAATCTTCCAAGATGTGATGGAGCCGGATTTTCAAGTCTCAAATTACTTGTTAGAATCTGGGGAGTTTTTGAATGGTCTAAGTTCCAAAAATATTAGCCAAAATAAGAATATCAAACATGTAGATGGACCCAACAGATTATATACTACCTACGTCTATGGATTGGGAATGGGTCTATGGGATTTTTCGGTTAATTTGTTACCTTCTTCAGGGCCATAACAAGAAAAACGCTTCAAATCATTGTCCAAAGGTTTATTATTTTCTGTACAGATCCCTCCCTACCAACCATAAGTACCTACTACCTACCAGGGCATTTTTGAAAATGTCAACCCTTCATTTCCATTTGGTTGGTTGTTGGGGTTGAAATTTTCAAAAATGCCCTAGTTGGTAGTAGTAGGTACTTATGGTTGGTAGGGAGGGATCTAAAAATTTTTTTTTCTTGCTCGATTCCAAAGGCTTATTATTGAAAATAATAAACCAAAACCTACTACTAGTTTATTTGTAGTGACATCTCCACCAGCACATTTCAAATTGACGCTTGGTATGCCATCCTTAGTGAATAAATCTTTATAATATTATTAGGTTTTTGTTCTTGTTTTGATTCGTAATTTTGTTAGTTTTGTACTGGTAGAACTATTAGACTGAACGCCATTTAGGGTAAATATCGTTTTTGTTGTTATAGGCCTAGAAGAGAGTAAAAAATTTGCCGAAAGCTCGGCTAAGAAGGAGTCGATGATTCTGTGGACCTCATTCCAAATCCGTTGACGTAATAAGAAGAATATGTGTGGAAACATGGAGTTCCTCAATTACCTACAACCTGGCCTCAGAGGTAAAGACTTTTTCAAGAAAAACAACTCTTTTAGTTTTGTGATTTAGGGATTTCTACGTCTACTTTTTTCAGCTTTTCTTTATTTTAAGAATTTTTTTTTTCTAAACTACCTACATATTTTTTTAATTTAAAGGAGATTCATGTCAGTACAAACTTGCGATAAAACTGTATGAGTTTGATCTTACTAAGAGGCAGGTCAATGTTTTTTTAACCAACCATGTTTACCACAACCGTACAGGTACTGAAAACACTCGATGTTGGAATCAATCAGTAACAACTTCAGGTTAAATGTATTTGAGAGTAGATACTCCTACATGGGAAATACCCAACGTGGGAGTTTCTCCCAGGTTGAAAATGTTGTTATTAAAATGATTTTATACTGAAATGTTTATTTATAAAGATTAATAGGAACGTTGTGAGCATCCCGGGCAATATTCGGTCACCTATTGGCCATCTCACGTATCTTGTGTCCGTCTAGTGGGTGTAAGACCGTGGGTTTCACGATCGACCTTGACACAGAAAGTATGAATCCTTTAACCTCTTGTCTACTACGTTTCCAGAGTTTTTCTAATAGAAAAATTATTATTCTGTAATGTATTCGACTTGCAAAATTATATGCTGGTACAGTTCAATTCTGTTGAAACTACTATAATAATATTGTTTTAATGGTACAGGATGGGGAAAATACTAGTATTGAAAACTCCTACTGAAGTGTTGAGAACTTGGGCCTGTAGTCACGACACAAGTGAAAAACCATCGAGAACAACTGTTAATGATCGTCGAATTTTGAAAACCTTCATAATGATAATTTAAGAAAGGGATTACATTCAATAATTCGCAGAAAATACCAACTCCACGTGTCCTTGTTACTCTTAGGAGGAATTTACACACCTACACAACTTCTCAGACGTATTTTCGTATGTTTTGATTTTTCCAGTTTCACTTGCAGTTTTGTCCTCATGCGAGTAAAAACGAAGCCTCTATCGAGGCCATATTCACACTACGGACTTAGTGTACTTGTCTGGAACGTAGAGAAAGTAGATCAGAAGTCGGATTGATCCATTCTGTGGTATATGGGTAGGTATGAAGACGTTTATTTTATCTCGATTAGAATATTTTTCTTTTTACCAAAAGTGAGTTGAGGGAAGTAAAAATCAAGAACAAACATCCCGGTCAAGGATCTGCATGGAATATTTTTTGTCCCGTTCAGTGATACAACCTCGTCTCGAAGCAAGGACAAAATCAGAAGACCTTTTTCTAATAATAAGCCTAAGAGTGACAACAGAATTTTAAGCGGCTCTCGTGATTAGCACTCCACATTGTTGGTTCCATTCATTGGTCCTTACTCGATATTGTACCTGCTCTTCCAAAAACGGAAATTCAATAACTAGGTCTGAGGGAAATTCCAATAAATTTCCGATCATTGGGAGATTGATAGTGGGCTTATTTGTTTGATTGATTCTGTATCACGCTCAACCCCGTCTTTGATGCGAATTTTGGTTTATTATTTTCAATAATGAACCTTTGGAATCGACCAAGAAAAAAAAATTTAACACCCCCTCAAAATTTGATGGTTTACGTTTCAAGGTACGTAGAATCGAAAAATCGAAAAAAATTTGGCCGTCCGTCCGCCGTACGCCTTCCGCCGTACGCGGCACTTTTGCCACTTAGCATTGACCGATTTTGATGAAATTTGGTATGTAGGCTCCATTTGGGGTCTAGTTGTGCCCCGAAGCTTTTGGTTGATGTAGGTCACTTCTGAGGGTTCCAAAATCAATTTTGAAATTTTGAAAACGCCCTAACTCAAAAAATTTAGATATAAAGGTATTGTTTTTCCTTCAATTTAAGATTCTATAGAATTTTTAAAATTTTTTGAGACCACGCGGAGCTCTGTAGGACAAACCGTTCGCTCCCTACGAAAATTTAAGGGTTTATATTGAAATATATATGTATATAAATCAAAACGATTGTGAATCGCAAAAGAGGCCTAATCTCCGTTCAAATTTTTTTTTTTTTTATTTATTTTTTTTTTTTCTTCTCTTCATATTGGATGGTTGGTGATTTTGTAGACGAGTGATCTATATAGAAAAATAATAAACCATTGTGTAATAATTTTCAGCGTTTTGAGAAATGATGACAACGTTTCTGGGGAGGTTATAGGCTGTTGTAGATGTCTCAAATCCTCTCTCATCGAGGGATCAGTCTTCCTTTTCGTATGTCATTTCACCACTTTCCTACTAAACTCGAACATGATGGCCAATTTCGTACGTTTATTGTTTGTTCATGTTCATGTTATCCATGGTGAAGAATTTATACTAACTGATAGACAACCTCCCCTCCCACTATTAACTGTATCTAATAATTAGGATTCAAATAATCTGAAACCTGGACTTTTACACACAATACTTATTTCAGCTGCACCTTGCAGAGGTTGTTTGAAAGATCCTTCAGTCAATTTCCAGCTCAATCATAGTAATAGCTTTGTTCTTTAAATCGATCCTAAATCCCATCCCACCCGTAATCACATCCCATCGCCTACGTTGAACCTTTGATTGAATGTTATTCAGTATAAGTATAGTTCGATCTCGGAAGTTGAGGTCAATATAAATATTCTGTTTTGTCCACAAGGACACAACGTCCTACGAGAGACTTCTGTCGGCCAAGGACTACTCCTTCCGACAGGATATCCATAATTTTTGCGTTGATTCCTTGGGTAGTTTTGAGATCAATCAACTTTCACGGATTCGTAATTACACGAGGTATAAAAACAGGGCAAATGGTTGGCGGTGATTGTAAGGGGTCCGATAACTAATTATGGTTGATTCTCACAAAAAAAGTAAATTATCAGGAACACAAAAAGCTGCGAACGGATGAAAGTAAAAATTGATCAAGGTAGTTTAACTTCTTCACAAACTAACGTTAATTTGATATTATCAAACTGTATGGGAAAATAAAATAGTTGCTGATGAGGGGGTAAATTGAACAGACATATTGAAACAATCTCTTGGTTTCAATATTATTTAATACATCAGATCACAAATAAATTTTCAAATATGAAACGTCGTCATGATCAAGTTCTGAACAGACAAACAACAATTATACGATAGATGCAGAATAGTTTGCGCCGCAGTTCCCACTGATATTAATATAATCGATATTTTCTAGCAGAGTATGTACATCAAAATCTTCACCAAGTGTGTATTTTTTGGAAACATTTTGTTGTCAACATAATAACGGACTGCCTACCAAAACTAATAGATGAAAGTTTAACGTTTCGAAGTATTACCGCTTTGGTGCCAGACAGGCTCCATTGCTCGGTGGGGTGGGGTGGAGTGAACTGGAATTCGTATGTTGGATGTCATAGATCAAGGATTTTAAAATGCTCTTCAAATTTGAGGCTCCCATTCCGATAGAAATGTAATGGCGGCTGATGGCGAGGAGGGGGGGGGGGGGAGACAACTATTTCTTGCTTAAAATGCTAAATTTCATCGAGTGAATCAGTTTTATTGCTCACCTACTGGTTTAAATTGACCTAATGTTTATCCAACGGGACTTCCCATGGAAATCATGCATTACTTAACAATATGTTCTTGGTTTATTATTTTCAATAATAAGCCTTTGGAATCGACCAAGAAAAAAATGATGTTTTACGTTTCAAGGAACGTAGAATCCGAAAATCGAATAAAAAATTTTCCTAATTTATAAAATTAATCATTATACGTGGCTGCCTCCGAGCCTCCTGAGGGTCCCTCAACCCCCTTCCAACAGTCCTTAGGTCCTTTTTTGGATGTGCCGCGACTCGCTAAAATACCTACCTACAACTGGGCCAAAAATGCGATTATTATTTTTTTTTTTTTTAATAGAATTTAAGTCACTTAGTTGGGTTTCCTTAACAACTGAAATCCTTTGGGATTAAGATGATTTGGTGGGAACTTTCTCTCAATAGGTAGCTACTACTATTGGCGAAACCGAGTTCTATACAGACGGGTGATCTATGGAAGAAAATAATGAACCGTTCTGTGATGGTAGGCAGCGTTTTTTTTTCTTTTTTTTCAACAATACCAACATAATATTGATGGAGTTGCTTCCTATTAGCAATTTTACAGAAGCGTCTCTAAAAAAAAATAATCATCACAGGCAACAATTTCGGTACCAATTCCCAGAACCTACTATTAGTGACTGAAGGTGAATTATGTTATAATCTGCGGTTAAATATCAAAATCGATTCATTATTTTGGACCTATATTAATACCTATGACCAGGAATCAGAGGTTTTTCGATTTTTCGCTAGTTCAGCGGCTTTTACCGATTCTATATAGATGAAATCATTTGCCTGTCATTTTGGAGACGCATATATGAGCACCCAAATACATCCCGAATAAGTCCAATTTAAGGCTATCCAGAACAATTGATTCAAGAAACTCACGTTGCGCATGCACTCGTGCCACTATTGGTCCAACGACCAAAACAATCACGGAGATATAACGGCATATTTCCAAAAATTACATAAGTTTCATTCTCTAATTTTCCATAATTTGTTTTGTCCGAAAAGAAAAATATATAGTTTTTACTGGACAGACTGTCAGATCGACAAATGGACACGGAACAAAAATTTTGTCCACCCTCGGTAGCCCCCAACCCCTGTCAAAATTTATTTCAAAAAGATATTGGGTTATTTGAAGGTTTTTGGTTCAACTAGTTACTTGAGGGTGAATTTTGTAAGCGAAAATCCACATTTCCTCTAAGAGCCGAAGTAACAGTTAAAAGGTTGTGAAAGAACAAATTTTACTCTGACACTTGATTCCAGATTTGATGGAATGATTGCTTTTGTTCTGTCAAATCGCGACTCAGGATTGCTCCCCAGTCTTATTCCAGATAGCGATCCTGTAAGTACTTACTTTCATACAAGATTACTTCCCTTACCTTCAAGTTTCCAAGCTAAAGATCTCATAAATAATACCAACTGGTATTTCTCTCCCCCAATACTTAGTTATCGGATTCCTTTGTTTTAAAGAGTTAGAAATTGAATCATTAAATGAAGACAATCCGTATCTTACAAATAGTATAAGGTATTTTATAATGAACTTTAGATCCAACAATTTGAAAACAATTCATTAATACCTACGTATCCTCCTGACTTTCCTCGTATTATGCTCACGCCGTTTAGTTGAGACACCATGAGAAGCTAAGACAATGATTGGATAACGCTAGAAGGCTCTGATTCGTGTTAATTGCAGGTAAAAGACCTGAATCCGCTCGTGGTGGTTGAATCATAGAATACTTTTACCTACTCCTTAGTGTAAATTGTCCGCTTGACGTTCTGCTTTTTAGCGGTGCCCCGATTTCGTGATCGGACGTCTGATTGCCCCGCATTGGATAGGTAGGTGTTAACAGAATAAATTATACTGACCTAAGAGAAGATTTCCAAAAAAAAAGTTGCCCCGCATTGGATAGGTAGGTGTTAACAGAATAAAATTATACTGACCAAAGAGAAGATTTCCAAAAAAAGTTTTCCCACCTTTTATTGAGTATTGGGGAATTTATAGAAGTCGAAAATGGGATATACAACTCAGCAAGCCTTTAATTCTGTGATGGGGTAATTTCGTTCAGTTTTGGAGAGGAAATAGAAGATTAACTTTATTATCAATATTTCCCAAAATTGCGAATTGTGAGTTGTAAGTAGCTAACCATTTAAAATAAAACTAGCAATTTTGGAGTCACAAAGACAAAAATATCCAGTTAAAAATGCACTAAAAGTCCTCAATCCTATTCTACGAGTATCAACGTCTGCCGTTTGGACCATACTTCAAGGTTCGATTCTACGACTAATTTGCAACTATTTTTGTAGTATAACTTATTCTTTTTATCGCCCTTAAGTTCCTAATTTATTAATTTTTTAACTATACGATTTTGATGAAATTTTCGGGGATTACGCGGGTTAACGTGTTGATGGTCCCCCATGAAAACCATCTTCTCCATAAGTGCTTCGCTACACAGTTGAGGAATATGCGGTTATCGAACCCATCAAATTATACAACTTGTGCTACTAGTAGTTTGATTCGATGACGGGTTTCGACGTGGTTCCGGCGCGGTCTACCTCACCTTCAATACCTAGAGGTCGTGCGTATTTTGCATATCCGGTCACTATGTAGCGAGTCCATAAAAATGTACTTGAGGTGGTACAGGATTACCTATCAAACTTTTCCAAAATGGAGGGATAGTTTTCATCCCCTACGAGTTGAGGAAAAAATTTAATTGGATAAAAACTAAAAATGAAATACCACGGATTAATTACAATGACATTTCAAAGGTAATTTTTCAAATTTAAGTCTTCAATTTTCAAATTAAACTAAACATTTTGTCAAATAACTGGTCAAAATGTACAAGATTCCAAGCTCAACGTGAAATGTTAAAAAATCATCAACGAATTAGGCACTTTACTTAGACAATTTTCAACATTTTGTTTCAAACTATTCACAACACGTGGAATTCATTTTAGAACATGTTTAACCCTTATAGGTCCCTCCACGGCATGAAAATTATTTCGCCATAATTTTTATCCCCCTTGCACCTCAAATAACCAAAAAGTACAAAAAAATCAATAAAAACCCTTAAACATTCTATTTTTGAGTTCTTCCTTCAAAGAAACATGTTCCTCTCATCAACTTGTAGGTGTTCATTAGAAGAAACATGTTCCTTTTTCGTGGTAGGTACTATTCTCTTGCATTGATGAAAGAAAGGGTGAAGAAATATGGCATTATAGTTTCAGTATTTTCTAGTTTTATTACCTGTATGGGTAAACGAGTCTTATCAGCCTTACTGAGACCCAGTATCACATTTTCAATGGTAAGAATGTTACTAAATCAACAGGGTGACACTAAAGTTTTGTATCTTTCTTATTTGACCAGTGCCTACTAATTTACATACAAATAATAAAGATTTAAAAGTGATTAATTTTACTAGGCATTGCAGTATTTTACTAGGTTTTGTGTGATTTAAAGTTTGATTTGATTTCAATGACACAAACCGAATCTCCATAGAAGAAGAGACATGGGAAGTATCCAAGTACCTTTAAAGTAGGTGTTCCTCTGAAGGAACAAAAACTGAAAAAGGGATAATTAAATTTGGAAGAGCTTAATTACATTTTAGGGCTCTTTGTAGGTCCTAGTTATTGAACCACGAATCATACCATAACCGTCGTGGCGATTCCTTTGTGGGCATCAAAACACGAACATAATACCTAGAACTTCCTGAAAACGTCTGTACCTCAGCGAATAGACTGCAGACATTTTTATCAGAACCTTAGGCTACTTTGACGGTTAAGTATACAAATAATAATATTAATAATTATTATGATAGTAACCTTAATAACGACCTCCTTCGTCCCTTCATGTCATGTCAGCGTTTTCACTTTTTTCAACCAATTTTTGACCTATTTTGCAGCAGTTTGCGACATTTTTTTTTTTTTATTGATCGATTCAGCAAATGTGTTTTTGGTGGAGAAAAAAAAAATTGGCGGAGAAACCTGATAAACTGAATTCCTACATCACTTTGGCAACCATTTTAATGACTGGTTCAATTAATAATTCATACTCACATTTCGCCATGATCGGCAGCTGTAACATGTACGAAAAGGAAGTTGCGTCCAGCACTGCACTCAACACTTTGAAGCACAAGAGCCGGGAGTCGTCGGAGTTGATGTGCTCTTGTGCAGTGGAAGGGGCGCTCCTGAGGGGGGACCTGGTGACCGTGATCGGAGATGGAAGTCGACCTCTGGCTCATCGGCGAAGACGAGGTCTCCCCTGACGGTCTCCGGACGTTCCGCGGACAAGGGGGAAACCCGAAGGAAGTCTTCGGGAAGGAACCAGAGCGGTCCGAAGGAAGCGTGACGGCCGGCGTGGGCGGAGAGGTGAAGGGCCCATCAGTCAAATCCTGAGGTCGAATCAGTATTTCAAGAGCTCTATCTGTATCATTATATCTGCAATTGTTAACCACTCAGTCAGTGGATTCATTTCCATGAAATTCGCATCATTTTCTCATTTGGAGCCTCCGGAAAGGTTGTGCTTGTTCTAACATGTCGCACAATAGTTCCTAACACTGTTCGAGGTGCATGAAAGTCAAAATTTTGAAGCCAACTAAACAAACGAAAAACCATTCACCAAAAAATCAACGTTTCAAGAAAAAGTCCATTTGCATTTACGAACCCGCTACATTTTACAATTGGTCCAAAGAGTCGAAATTAAACAATTCCATCAAAATCGAGGGGACAAGGAATGGACTGCAGATGGACAGACACGGAATCAAATGATACTAATAGAAAAATATAAAAGAATACTTACGTACAGAGCATGTCTTCTTCCGGCAGAAAAGGTTTTGCTGAGAAAACCGGATACAGGGCAAAGCAAAATAGGAAATAATCGAAGAACAAATTGATAAAATCTCATTGAAAGTAACAAATAATAATGAATAACAGTTAATTGTAGTATGAAAATCTATTTGATGAGTTTTAAATACAAGATGCGTCCCAAAGAGACGCGTTTGCAAAGAAAAATTAGTATGTTGGTACCTACTTATATTTTACTTATTATAACAAGTACCTACTACCATAGGAGTTTACCATAGGTGTTGTTTAAGGCACTCATGAATTTGAATAACTGATATTTTATTGTAGGCATGCTCAAAACTAGAGTTTTGTAAGTAACCAAATTAAGATTGAAATAAACTTTGAAATTAATTAAACTTTTTCATTTTTATATGTTTTTGATTTTATTTGGTCTGGTTTAACAATGTTTATTTTTACTGAACCATACTATTTCCGCTAAACAAAAAATATGAGATCGGAAAAAATGTTGAATTTTAAAAAAATTGTAAACTCAACAATAAATATTAATATATGTAAAATAGTAACCCTGAAAATGTGCACTACTGCAATAACTACTAACACTAACTTGCTATAACTAAATATCCTCTTTGGAAACATGCGATAACTCAAGCTCAACGGGGACTAACTACCTATAACTCAGAGTGAAATGAGGTATCATGCTATAACTCACGTAACTTTTTAATTAATCGAAAATTTATTGTTAAATCCGATAGAATTGATATAAGGGTGCTAATTGTTGATGGAATTGTCAAAAGTTTTTGTTTTGAGGAAGTCGTATTGAATTTAGACAGTTTTTTGTGTCTCCTGAAAAGTTGGGAAAATTGAGATATAACGTGTTGCCGCTTCACCGACGATTTTCTTCTATGATCTCATTTCTTGTATTGTATTCGCTAGGTATTTTCACAAGCTGAGGACTTTTCGCCACTATGAGTCCTCCAGGACGAAGCGTACGCTCCTCACCGAGGTTTTATGTTCACAACTATCACCTGTAAGTACACAAATTTATCAGTTGTGAGTCAATCACAATTAACTAACAATGCTCTACGTATGATGAAATCTTTTTCAATATTTTATCACTTACACCAATAAATTAAAGAATGATTGATAATAAATTAATATAAGGGTATCCATCTATTCTTATTTTATAAATAGACGTAATTAAATAAATTAAAATGGTAATTTTTCATTAATATTGACCATGATAATGGTTTTTCCTCCGAGGCAACGTGGTCCCCTACCACCCTGGCGACGGGCCTGATTTAAATACTGCGGTACCTTAATTCAATATTGTTGGGAAATTTAGTTTATAGGACCTCAAATTATTACGATGCGGCAAGGGACCACCCTGTAAGACCGTTTCTGCACATTATTTCACTTTCTCGTCCTTCCAGGGAGCACTGACGCCATCCAAGGAAAACGGGCTAGTCGGACCTTGGATCTGTGGAAATCCCAGCTCTGTTTTGCCTTCGTATGAGGACGCCTTACAGCTCCCATGACTACGAAATGAAGCTGAAACTAAATTATAACTCGCCTTATTGACTTTGAACCTTCAACGCAATTGACAGGGTCGATCCAGAGTTGAATATACTTTAATAATAACATTCGAACAACAAATCACCATAGAGTCCTCCCAATGTTCCTCCCAATTAACCCATAGTGTTCCTCCAGTACAACCTGCCAATTACCGAAGAGACTAAAGATATTTTTTAAATCGCTCTGCCGCTCAAAAATAATGTGCCAATAATTGTTCATGACTGAAAAATTCATAAGTATCTTTCCTACATTTAGGTTATTTGTTCATATTAATATTTTGAATAGGTATTAAATTTTAATGACTTGACTCCTCCTGGCTCAAAGAAGTTGAGATAAAATCTCCTACTTCTATCACCTGATGACTATAACACTTTTCTTATATTTAATTTTTTTTTTATTTAACGCTAAATAAATGGTGACATTTCTGAATACGACGGTAGGTACTAAGTTATGACGCACAATAAAATTGTTAGAGCAAAATTTTGAGGAATGTCTGTTCAAAATGTTTGGTACCAATGTATGGAAAAAAATTCACCCCAAGGTATATGAAGAAGGTAATGATGACAAAGTAAAATTCATATGGACAGATGACACGCTACGTACCTTGCACCATTGCTGAAGCAGAAGTCCCGCCAAGGCGCATTGGCTGGAATAATCTATAAGGCAGTAAAAATGTATTCAAATATCTATGAAAACGTCAAAATGTGAAAAACATCAACAAACAAGATTCTCGGCTCAAGTCTTTTACGCACATAAAAGTTGAAATACCAGGATGTTACGCTACCCGTCCATAGCGTTCATATTCATGGTCCTAGAAGTTTCATGAAGAAGGTCCATGATTTAGTTATGTCATGTAGCATCCATGTAAAGCATCCATAGTCACTCAAAGGCGGGAGACATCCTTCTTCCATGATGAGCACGAAGCGGGAGACATTTTGGAGGGAAAACAGCTGGAGGTTTCAAATTCACAGGTTACATAAACGAGGGAACGTTTGTTTTGGTGTAAAATTTCGTGTTGATTTCTCGGTTATGCTTTTCCTCTGATTTTCATTTGAGTAATCCTTGAGTGGACTATTTGTGGCGGGTAATCTTTCTTTTTTAAATAAATATCAATAGTTGGGTAATAATCGTTTGATTTCTCCGACTTTCCAGTTTGAAACGTAGAATGATATTGCCGGTTTCAAATTGGTGAACCTTTACCTACAACAGCAATTAATTTGTCGTTCTAAGGAGTGAAATGTTCGTGATAATGCATAAATATGACTATGATGAGTAGGATGGTCCTCTGTTTCCGGAAGAACCAGGCAGTGTCAACCACAGAGTAATGGAGACAAGTTAACATTCACCCTAGAAATTCATGGTGTCAACATTCACCCTAGAAATTGAGTCATTTCGACGATGTTACGGCAACATGTCGTATGACCATATATGGGCATATTGAGTTTTTCATACCACTGGATTCGTATTTTCGTGGGGAATCGATCAGTATTATTAAAAATTCGGTTGGTAGCCTTGAAACCGCCGAAAATAGCGATAGAGCAACACTGCGTATGAAGAATATAGGTTACGTTGTAAACAGTTTTTTGTGTCTCCTGAAAAGTTGCCCCAAACTTGATAGGACATGTTGCCGTAACATCGTCGATTTGTCTTCTACCTTCTATTTGTTAAAACGACCGGAACAGATCTCTACTGGGTAGTTTTGTAGTAAATTTTGATCTCAATTATTACTACCTAATAGTTATTTATTAAAAGTGTCTCTGTGTTATAGATGTGCGAGTATTTTACAGTTACCTATCAACGGAAACTATGGATGACAAGTGGGAGTTCAGCGTTCCTCTTCAGAAAGAAGATTTACAGAAGAAAGTCAAGTCTCAGTATCATGTGGAAGTAGTTCTTGAACTTGACAAAAGCTTGAAGAAAGCTAAAGGTAAGGTTTCAACAAAGTTATGAATCTCGGTTGTACTAAATTAATTCGTGTTACAGTAATAATTGTGAATGGGACATTTGCTGTCCCTTTCTTGAAGGACCAGAACTCCCAAAGGAGGGAGGTTGGGTGGTTAGGGCTTAGGCTGAGCTTCAACTGTCCTGAGTTCAGATACCTACACCACTAATATCAAGTAGCTTAGCTTTCATGTAGTAATGGTGCTTCGTGCCCCAGGCTGCTAACTTGTTCAAACTTAGGATCTATTCACCTGAACTACCCTACCTTTAAGAAGAACAGAAGCCCCAAATAAGAAGGTTTGGGCTCAGCTCACAAGTTAAACCAAGAGAATAGGAAAGTGAAACGAAGAAAACATCCACTTCACCTCCCAATCAATCAACAAGTTTAATTAATGTGTGTAAATAACGTCTTCTACATCTCAATAACGCCTACAAGTGTAATTAAATCAGGAATGAGTTCGATATTTCTATAATTTATTATGTAAACGTTGCGACTTATGTGATTCTAGCGTTGAAGAATGTCGTGGCTTCACAAGGATGCATATCAATCTTGGAGCATTTTGACCAGCTCTATTCCGTCTTTTGCCATTCGGATGTTAACTTCGTTCAACTCCAAGAAGTTTACGATTTGGCCATCTACAGATGTAAATATTTTCAAATTTATCATACAAATTATTGTTATCCATTTCTTCCTGCCCATCTATGCTAGTTAAAATAATGATGCTGTTTATAAAGCTGTGTTGTCATATCATCAACCGGTTTCTGAAATTTTAATTTTGTTTCCAGATTTGGTGGAGTTGAAGGGCTACGTTCAGGAATCGGTGGTTCTGGATGACCCTGCAAGCAAACAGCAGGCTCTGAACGTTATAAAAATGATTTTGTACGTTTTCTCACTCTTTGTAAAAACGTACGAAGACAAACTCGCCCAGAATGCAGATAACTTCATATCCGAACCAAAGGTGTTTAGAAGGAATCCTAGCTGAACGTAATAATGACCATTTCACTGGTTTTTTATAAAATAATTTTCGTGAATTTTTCTGCAGATCGCGAAAAAGAAAGCAAAAGGTAAAGTCAGACCAGAAGAGTTGTGGGATTGGACTGAGTTCAAATTGGAAGCATTTCGATTAATACTGGCTATCTTGTCCTTCAACATCAGCAGCTTATGGCCAAATTTAGTGGCCGATGAACCATTTGTGAAGTTAGTTTATTCGTTTAAATGTGAGCTTAGTTGTTTTATGGGCAGTTGTAATTTGTAATGGTGCATGAACTTATAATTGTTTTCAGTATGCTGGCGAATTGTTGTTACAAATGTTTCGAAAATCCAGACATTATTCTAGCAAAAAATAAAAACCTGAAAGACATCATTTCCCAAGTTATGGCCATCCTCGTGAGTCAATATAACCATGGTATGACCTTCATATCAAGAGCAGTTGAGGTAAGTCAAAACTGTTTTATTGCTCATTATTTTGTTATTTTTACTGGGAAACCGGGTTGAAAATATTAGTCGAAACTGTGGGCTTGAAGACACGTTTTTTGACGTACAAAATAATGTATGTCGCTTCTTTGAATGTCATTTCATCGACTACAAAAAACGCGTTATCACAATGTGATGTCATGTTCTTTCTTTTGTGAGACTAATCCAAAAACCTTGTGTTTTCCTCTAATCTTATCTTTCACGTTAAAGTTTTAGCTCTATTATGCAAGTTTGAAAATTAGATGGCGGGTTCTTGATCAAAAATGTTCAATGAAGCACATAAATTTTTAGAACGGATTAATAAAACGCAGTTATAATAATTGTTATTTATATTTAAGCTATAATGCCATGGGTTGCTACTTTTATGTTTATTTATTCAATACGGGCAAGCCCAATACAACATTGCGATAGAAAAATATACATTATTAAAGAACAAGTACAGATTGATAGATATTAGAGGAGATAAGATTAGAGGTTATTTGGAGAATGATGTCCAGAAGAGATCGTGAGAACGTGCGCCCAATCGAGGGACGAGAAATCTAATCTCTGCCAGAAGTGCTGGTGCGTCCACTGATCCCCGAACCAATTCCAGCAGAAATCTCATATCAGCTAAGTTTCTGCGAGCTGAGGGACTTAGCAAGTTAATCTCAGCAGCCAGGGAGTTATAATCAAGGTCCTACCGCGCTATGCGAAGCTTGCAAGCCACATACCTTAAAAATCCACGGTGAACCCTCTTAACTTGCTAATGTGGCACTGAATTCCACTGGACTGGGCACTGGAAATGGATTCCAAACAACAGAGGCAAACTCCAAAATTGGGGTCACCATCGCTTAATAGAAAGTCATTAACACGTTCAGACCGGCTGCTTCCACCCTGGATCCACGCGAAACCTTCGCCTGGTACGGCTGCTTCCATGGTAGATCCATGAACTCATGATTCGGTGGATCCATGAACATTTTTTGAAACGCTCTGGATAGTTCATTTTTCCCCCAACAGGGCTCTTTTTGGTCTCAATCACTTCGGAATGAACCCACCTTACCATCCCAACCTTTCGGTTTCGGATATCAGTACATATTATCACGCAAAAATGCCGGCTTCTCATCAGTGCGACTGGTTTGCTATGAAGTTCCAAAATTTTCCTAGGTCCTGGGGACAATCTGGGTTTTGAGCCCCGGTCTGAAGGTGTTAAAGCTGGTATATAATCGGATTCTCTGGTGTTCTTAATAAATCCCAAGACCCGCATTGCACGGCCAGAGATGCCCGAAATATGGTCCGAGAATGAGAGACGACAGTCGAGGAGCACTCCCAAGTCAGGCACGGCATTTACCCGCCTTAATGGATCATCGCCTTTCATGTATTGGTCGACAAACGGAATCTGGGAGTGGTGGAATGTCATTGTTCAACACTTTGACGGATTGAGAGACAAACCACTCGATGGGCACCAACGCATGAGGGAGTCAAGACTCGTGCAGCACCAAACAGTCCGAGGGTGATGCAATGGTGTGAAACAATTTCAGATCGTCAGCGAACAGAAAAAACTCCCTTGAATATGGTTTGGATATTGTTAATGGCCAGTAGGAAGAGCAAGGGACCCAAAAGGGAACCCTGCGGAACTTCTGATGAGGCAAAGAAAGGTCTTGATACGGTGTCCCTCAGACGAATCCTCCCATACCATCCATGCAAGCAGGCTCCCAAACACTCCCAGCCCGTTCAGCACAGATAAGATAGCTCGGTGGGAAAGTCGATCGATGGCTTTCGAAAAATCAGTAAAAATGAGATCCTCCTGATGCCCCTTGTCCAACGCCTGGAGAGTAAATTCTTGGAATTCAAGAAGGTTGGTTCACGTGGATCTCCCACTTCTGAATCCTTGCTGGTTATGGGTGATATGAGCGGAAAATGCTGGAGTTATTTGTTCCCATATAAGTTTTTCGAAGATCTTAGGTATTGTAGAGATTGAACACTTGCCTAAATTGTGCTACATCTGACTTATCTCCACCCTTCAAATTGGCACCCTAGTGAACCCCACTAGTGAATATTGTAAAAATAAGATGGAAAGAAAGGGAAGTAACGCAAAAAAATCAACATCAACTTTTGCTAACTCTCAACAAACTCTTAACGACCAACAATCCTTCATCATTCCGTGGTCATTGCATTTTCATGGTTTATTTTCTTTTGTTTCAAGCTCGTTAAGAAGAACGAAAATGTTGTGCCTGCTATTTCCACTTGCGTTATGATCATCGTTAGAGAGCTTAAGTGCACTAGTGTTCTCCCTCGTCTTCTGTCGGAGTTCAACGACATAATTCAAGTCGAGGACATCACGGGATTGTCAAAGTCAGTCAGCACCTTCATCACAGACATCGCTGAAACATACCCCGAACTGCTTTATCCTTGTGTGCCAATACTCACGAAGAATTTGATTGTTGAAGTAAGTCTCCATTTTATCTATTCTCCGCGAGTCTCGTTATCGTAACTTCTTGTAACCATTAAAATTGTATGTATCTTCAATGTGCTGCTTAAAAAAAATTATTTGTGTATATGGGTCCTGAGTTGTCCAATAATGTATTTTATATATTGCAGCCTTATGCAGTCAGGAACGCAACATTAATCGCCTTCTGTGAGATCCTACTTAAATGTCTTGAGGGGGAGTTGAGAGAAGAAGAGTTGAAACTACGACAAAAGCTACTGAAATATCTCCACAACCACTTGAGGGACCAGAACGCCTATGTTAGATCCAAAGTACGTATTTTCTAAGTGTTACCCGCTAACTTGGTTCTAGCTATTGTATAAGTATAAGGAAGAGGGAAGGAACTTCAGCACTGAATCTTATTTACACAGAATGAGGAATTTCACCATGTCGGAATTTCCTATATTTGACCCCGAAATCGGATTCAGCACCTCTAAAAACCTCCTAAGGCAAACTTTCAGCCCGAACTTCCTAATTTACGAATAAACAAAACAGTGTAGAAAATACGAATGTTTAAAAAAAGCGGGAAAATGACGTCATGCTGGAATAGTTCATTTATGGCCGCTTGAAGCGCTGAGATCGAGAAATCCATTGTCCCCAGATGCAAAATTTCATGAAACAGTAAAGTTCGAAATCGAAAAACTGAAGAAAAAAATAGAAAAAGCGAGATGGGGATTTTTGTTTGATAACTTTTCTCTTAGAAAACACGATTTTGTCGTCCCAATGGGCAACACTGGGAGGAGACGGCGATCCGAACAGCCCAATCGGCGAGCATTCCCGCTGCACGTCTGTTTTCCCGGTTAGTTTTGAATTTAAAAATTTTGACTGTCTCCCAAAAATAACAGGAGACTTATTTTCCGAAATCAGCCCGATTTTCATCTATCCCACACCATTAACTATTCAGGAAAAATGCAAACAGAAATCGGTGAAATTCCTCATTATAGCATTCTTATTATATATATCGATTGTATACCTCCAAACCGTGTATATCCGGGTTTTTTTCTTCAAAAATTTCCTAATGCGACTGTGGAGTGAGTTTGACGGTTTTTATAGTCTTCTATATAATTTCAGGAAATTGACACACTTGGTTTTGCAGGTATACTGTCGATATTCTAGGTTACATTTAATTTAAATGTTGTTGAATTTGTATGGCTGTTAGGAATAGGTGGTTAGCAAACTAACTTTAAAAATGTCTAAAACCCAATACATGTTCTTGTCGGAAAGATATGAAACTGTGACAAAAAGGAACAGTTCGCAAAAAACAGCTGAATGCGGCAGTGCAACTCAATCATTGTGCAGCATATGGGAGATGTGGCTTGGTGAATGTTGACTGCGAACTTAACCGAATTTTCTATTGAATTATCGTGCAAATAATAAATCAGTTGACAACTCAGCCCAAACTTTGACATGGAGAACAACAGTGATCAGATGGGGTCACACAAGACTGAGGGGGGAAGCATCCTTTGCGACTTTTCTTGGCATCACGTTGGCATCACTGATGACTCAGAGTTCAAATCCCGCGCTACAGTGTGGAATACTGGTTTTCCAGGCCATTGCTGTCTATAAACGTTACCCTCTTTCAAAAATTCTAGAGCTGGCAGAATCTTTGTCACACTTATAATTTTCTAACTAGAAACTCATCTTTTTTTTAGGTGTTGCAGCTTTGGGCCAAACTTGCTGGAGCTCATGCTATTCCAAAATACATTATTTCGGATGTCACGAAAACTGCTATGAACAGAATCAACGATAAAAGCGCATTTGTTGTGAAGAGTGCCGTCCAATTTTTCTGCGTGCTTCTCAAACAAAACCCGTTCGCTGGAAAGGTATGTTTGTTCAAATGATGATGCACGTTTTGAGGACTGATAATGAATGTGAACAGAATTGAAGGTCCTGTCCGGTTCAGAGTACTTCTCCGGATTTTTAGCTGACGCCCAGGAAGTAGGAAACTGGGAGGAGACAGCTTACCAAAACTTACCAAAACAGCTTACTTCTTGCCTAGCACGTATACTAGTTGGAAAAAAGTGTAGCGTAGCTTTTTCCAAAAGCAGGAGGATGCATTGTGCTTTCAGATCTAATGAATTTCTGGTGATAATGAATGTGAACAGACTTGAAGGTCCTGTCTGGTTCACAAAAGCTTACCAAAACAGCTTACTTCTTGCCTAGCACGTATACTAGTTGGAAAAAAGTGTAGCGTAGCTTTTTCCAGAGGAAGCAGGAGGATGCATTGTGCTTTCAGATCTAATGAATTTCAGGTGATAATGAACGTGAACAGACTTGAAGGTCCTGTCTGGTTCAGAGTACTCCAGATTTTTAGCTGACACCCAGGCAGTAGGAAACTGGGAGGAGACAGCTTACCAAAAGCAATTCTTGCCCAGCCCGCATACTAGTTGGGAAATCGTGTGGTGTAGCTTTTTCCAGAGGAAGCAGGAGGATGCATTGTGCCTTCAGGTCTATAGGTCTGCCACAATCTCTGCATCCCTTTGGCGCACTCATCTAGAGAAGATAGAACTACTCATCTCTTACCTTCATGCAAAGCCTGGTGCGTGCGATATTTTTTTGGGGGGAATTTCTCCCCTCGAAAGTGACATAATTTCCCACCTACTGCAGCTTGAAATTTATTTCTGGATCTCGAACAATCAATTTTGTTGGCAGTCCAGCCCTCACATGAACATAAAATTTCTTGTGAAGATTTCACCATGGAAAGTTGACTCAATCGTTAGTTTCTGGATCCTCCACTAGGAGGACACTACACGTATGCAGAGTTTCTGTGGTAGACCTAAAGCTGAGCTCAGGTTGCAGGAATTTGACTTCATCAGGATTGAAATATATAGTAAATTAATCGGAATCAGACAGCATTATGGAATAGTGAAATCCAGTATTGTGGTTGGTATTGATTTCTACAGTAATTTGGCATGTTATTACTAAATTTCATTGATCCAATTACAGTTGAAGATATCTCAATTGGAACAAGAATTGTTCCTAGCTAAAGCCGCCCTCCGTGTCATCGATTCGAAAAGAACTCTCTCCAGAGAAGAAACATGGAGAAAATCTGAACCCGAAATCATCGTTACTGTGACAAAAAAACTGGATGAAGAAGGTATATACATTATTTTAATTTATTGTATGTGTTTTTTTGACTTGTATTACTCATTTGTCATTTCGGGTTCAAGTACATAGGTACTGCTATCTAACCTAAGTATCTAAATTTAGTTGGTAGGTTCAGATGTGATTTCATTAAATCCCAAAGTCCCCTGTAGGGGACCATACCATATTTTTTAACCAAGACTAAAAAAATTTAAATTCCATCCGTTTTTTACCTTTTTGAGTCTCTTAGAGTAGAAATTAGTGAAATTTTTTATTAAAAAATTTCCATGGGAGCTATGGGAATTGGAGGGTTAGTATTAGACCTACCTTAGGTAGGTAGGCTACCTACCAAACACGTACTGTTAGGCTCTGTGCCTAATTCAATTGCTGATATGATGCCAATGTTATTGCTTCTTGGACTCTAGCTGTATTATTGTGTCTGATATCACCATGATACAGGTAGCTATTTATTAGTTGATTATTTTCATTAATGAAACTTTGGAATCGAGCAAGGAAACAAATTGTTCAACTTCTTCCATACTCAGACACAAAATGTGTGGTGTTTTTCGTTTCAAGGTAAATAAAATCTGAAAATCGAACTTAAAACCTTTAACTTGTAAACATCAACTGAGGTCTAGCTGTGCCTCAAATTTTTTGTTTCTTCCAATCAATGCTAAAGGGTGAAAAATAGTGATTGACGTTTTTAAAATGTCCTACCTCGTAAACTTTCAATATAAAGGTACTTATTGTTTTTTCATCAATATAAAATGGTATGAAGTTTTTGAATCGAATGGGACCACCAAGAGTTCTCTATAGTACTTAGGGGTGCAGCCTAGTGACCATCATTAGAGGGTTGTTGTCAGAATAGAGATGGGTCGCTCAATAAAGAACCGGCTCCTTGAGCCGACTCTTTAAGAAGAGCGAGTGAACCACGGTTCAGTAAAAATGAACCGCGGCTCTTCGGATCTTTTGAGCTCAGTGTTGGTAGTGTTTGGTGAAGATCGGTTTTTCAAAAGAGCGAGAGAACTGCGGATCAGTAAAAATGATAAATGAATCGCGGTTCTTCGATCTTTGGATTTTTTGGGATCCAGTAAAAATAAATGAACGGCGCTTCGATCTTTGGTTCTTTTGAGATCGGTAGTCTTCAGGAAAATTCGGACTTCCTTTTCTTCAGCTCACTGTTGCCAACCCGTTCATTTATTGTTTTTTCTTGTTTTTTTAGAGGATTTATTGAACATCTTTATTGAACAACAGCGCTTTTTGGATTATTATTTTCAATAATGAACCATTGGAATCGAGCAACAGAAAAATTATTCCCTCCCACCCTCAAAATTTGATTTACACTTCAAGGTTATGTAGAATCCTCACTTACTTTTACTTTTGAAGGCGTCTCCCCTTGTCAGGGGTTGCCTCTGACAGCCTGACGCCAAGAGCCCCAGTCCGACCACTGCCCTTCATCGAGATTGGATGTTGAATCCAATAATCAAGAAAGATTTCCGGGCAGAACTAAAGTAAACCGTTGTGTAATAATTTGCAGCGTTTTTTCATTGCATGTTCACCTCTACAATAAATACGAGCACAAAAGAGTCGTTTAAAAGAGCCGGCCTCTTTGAATGAGCGGAGCGCTCAGATCCGTTCTTCTTGGTGAGCCCGGAGGAGTCCATTCGCCTCTATCCCCTCCCCTTTTCTGTTCTGGTTTGGTTCAGAACTGGTTCCGGACTGCCTCTCCAAACAGACCCTCAGTCAAAAGGTTGTATCATTAGAAGGTTATATCAGTTTGCTCGCTAGGAGGCTGATTTGTTTTAGTTTCGGTATTTTGCTTTCGAGTTCACCAAGGTAGCGGAAGCTTTATTTTCACTTTTCTAGGTTGAATAAAAAAGTTCTCCAAAATCTAAATTTCCACTCGCGTTTTACGTTTAAGACCTTTAGGAACAATTTTGGTTCCGTGTCTGTCTGTCTGTGTATCTGTCATGAAATTCTTGCCACAGCCATAACTTCTACATTTCTCATCCGATTTTGATGAAATTTTCAGGGATTGTGCGGGTAGACGTGTATTTCCTTGTTACTGTCATAACTTCTACAGTTTCCAACAATATTCAGAGATTTTGCGGGTTGACATGAAAAGTCCCCTATGAGGGTAGCGCTAGGTACTTAGAGATTGATGTTTTGAGATCAACTACTATGCATCGGATTATCTATACAATCGGGTTATGTATACGAGGAAGCTATGTGCCACACCCACTTTTTTCATTCGATTGAACTTCCATTGCAACCAAGAACCAAAATTCGTTATGAAAGCACTCCCACAACTCTCGTATTAAGAGGCCATTGCAAGTAGGTACTTTCCTCCAAAATAATTAATTTGTTCATCAATCGACAATATTAATGACGATTGGTCTTGATATCTACAATAGTTTACTTATCGACTGTATTGACCAATGGAAAATCAGCTTTGCAGATGGTTGAAGTGCCCTGGAAAATAATATACCGTTGTGTAAAAATTTACAGCGTTTCTTTCATCGTGTGGTTATCTTGGCAGTTCCATTGATTAACCACACTTAATTTTTTAGGAGATGTTGAGACTACAGAAGAAACGAATACCGCCACACAGAGTATCAATGTTCAAGACGTGATGACCATAATAGCAAAACTAATACAGGAGGGTCACTACAGTGAAGCCTACAGTTGTCTTCGACAGAGCGAAATTCAGTTTCCAAATGCGAAAGAACTTAGGTAAGTAATATGAACGGGTTGTTCAATCGGACCTTTAATTCCTTGTAGATCTGATCTTGAAGTGATAAGCTCCACATACTTCACTACCGCTTCTCGTACTCCTGCTGTAGAAGTGAAAAATGGAGCGAAAACTCGGCCCCAGCTTTACTGTTTAGACCCTTTGGCTAAAATTCAAGAAACATGGAACATGCTTCAGCCGCGCGTGACACTAGCCCGTCACCCTCTCTGCACCACCCCTCCTGCGTAGTAGTAGTAGTAGTAGTAGTAGTAAGTGAAGTAAACAACCATTTCAGGTTGGATTTTCGTCCGACTGCCATCCCTGGCCTCGCGGAGGTCATCAGCTGTCTTCCTAAGGGAAGATCAGAGTTTGTTCTGATGATTTCGCTCATGGCTTCCCATTGTCCTCACCGCCCTGGGTTGTGACGAGGGGGAACTGCGACCGACTTGCCCGAAAATATGCTCCCGAGGCGAGCCCCGAACTCACGGCCCCTGCAACTGGTCCGAGTCTCGTCTCCAGAGACACATGCTGTAGCTCGCTCGGCCACAGCTGACCTCACACTCCTGTGTTATGTTTTCGGGTGGTTAGTCCAAGGCTAAAGCATGTTCCATCCTGAGTCTTTTGTAATAAACTCATCGTTATTCGCCTTAGTCTACCAATTAATATCTTTAAATAATTATGGAGCTAGGAAGATTTAAACATTCGAATTACGACACTTCAAGGTTAACTCTCTTTTATTGTCCATCGGTCGACGGTGACATCAGCTGATTCTTATCTGATGTCACCGTGGATTTTATATGTTTAACATTATAAGGATTTCCTCCAAGTCACTCCCCTACCAGAAACTAAGTGAGCGCTTTCTCAGCTGTAACAGCCGACGTAAAATTGCTCAATATGATGTTTTTCTCAGGTGCAACATGGAAGATTGCGGAAAGGCCGAATATTATAAAAACGTTCTGAAGAAAGTGTTCCTGAAAGCGCACGATGGTACCGATGTGATACTCGTAGAATTCGACTGTTTTACGGAAGAGTATGAAAAACAAAAGAAGATCGTTGAATACGCTGAGGTTAATTCATATATTTTATATGTGTATTACTGTATTCATAGAGCGTTCAATGTTTGTGTTAAAAAAAAGTCTAAGTTTTTCTCTGGTGTTTGAGCGTAGGACTCCTTGGCAGCGAATAGCTCTTTTTTGAATCATTGAATCAAATAATTAGGAATCGCCTTCCAGTGAAAGGCCGTCTCAACCTGACTTGACCTTAGATTGAGAAACTTAGACAAGAAGAGTCTTCAAAGAATCTTATGAAATAGACACCGAATGCGGGAAAAAATTGACGATACCTTTGAGCGTTTGTAATTTTTATTCCATAAACAACGCTTTTACCTCAACTAGCTCTGCATCATTACTATAAAAACTGCAAATACTAACTAAACATTCAATTATACTAACCGAAAATTTACGTAATTTACTCTTTGCTACAGGAAGCAACGGCTTTTGCTAAACTGATGTGTTCAGTGTGTGACGAAGTTGGAAAAGTCATGAAAGGGAAAAGCTTGCTGGAAGTTCTGGAAGCTATAGATTTCTTCACGACAGCGTATCAATTTGGGCTGTCCAATGCGCGACCTGTGATACGCGAGATCTTGGCTTACGTCAAATGCAAACAACCGGGAGTCAAAGAAGCTGTCGTGGCTGCATACAAAACTCTTTATCTGGACACTGCTCAACCAACTCCCAGAGGAAGAGCTTTACAGGTGATAATGACAGCTAGTTGCTTATTACTGGAAATTATATCACTAAAGAGTGTTATGAACAACAAGAAGCAAGCCCGCTCCTGCAGGCCGATAGGAAAACCAAACTGCAGTGGCGATAAGGAGTTGAGCGGATTAACGGGCCAATGCATTCCCCGTCTTATCGCTTCCCTTCTCCCCTCGTCTTTCCTCTCCTCTCATCGTCCGACCTCGTGAAGCTTCAATATTTTTAAAAATAGATCAGTCACTATGAGCCCTGATTCGACTCACTCTCTGCAAAGCAGGATAATTAATTTCAGTTCGAGTAATTTGTAATACTACTTGTAGGATCAGTCCCTTGGTGATGAGTACTAAAATTGTGCCCTGCATAACCACCTCTTCAGGTGTGAAGAACCAAGTCTAGAAAACCAATGACCTTGTGGTGCTCTAAAGGATGAACGATTATTTTTGTATATCAAGATTATTTTTGTATATGCAAGGGGTCTGCTGGGAGTTCTTTTCATCTACCTTGCCTGAGAGAGCCAGTATGCTGAAGTCTGCCTTTCCTCTCTCAAAGCCGCACTTAAATATAAGTGTCCCCCTAGTTTAAGTTACCCCTTAGCTATAGCTGTAGTCTTACGCCCCCCTTAGGTTAAGTAGCTCGAGTAGGTAGGTAGGGACCACCAAAAGAGGCTCCTCCGACCCCAAGTCCTTGTCTAATATATCCTCAATAAAATCCTTGAGCAAATTCCTTCTTTCTTTTCTTTTTTTCCTTTTTCCTCCTACGTATTGATTGATATGTAGGTCACTGGTTTGGGGTTCCTCCTCTTATACCCCAGAAACAAAAGAGGAGTGGCGCCCTTTTGATTTTTCTTTGTTTTAATCTTCAAATATCGAACTCTAGGAACCCATCTCCACTGAGCTACCTGGCCGCCTGAAACTGGTTTATAAATGTGCATAGCAAATTTCATAATAATAAGCACCTAGATTACCCCCCCCCCCCCCCCCATCCACGATATCCTACAGCTTTCCTCAGGTTGTTGGCATGCACTCTCCTCTTGGCACCTTCCACGATGACTTGATATTTATATGAAAATAAACCAGTTATCTTCTTCACCTCGCCTTGCATTTTTTTCTCTTCCTTTCTTCTTTTCACCCATACTATAATTGCCACTTATAATTATGTGATTTTTCAGGTTTCACAGAGATTGATTAGACTCGTTAAAAATTTAGACGATGAACAGAAAATGGCTTTGAAGGATCTTGTACAAGAATGGGTGGCAAACAAGGAATTGGACACCGAATTTATTCACGTTAGTACTGTTATGGCTTTCTAGATTACATACCATTAAATTTTGACCGATGTTTAAAGTTTTAAAAAGCCATTTCCATCAATTGCAGGTTCTGTGGGAGAAGTATTCCAAGAAAGAAGCACAGACGACAGATGAAGAAAGTGTAGCTGCTTTGATTTTACTCAATATGATAGCTGGGTAAATAACTAACCACCGTTTATATGGAAGTAGGTTGCAAGAGGATCTCGTTTATGGAAGAGCACAATATGAAAGAGAGGCTGAATTGAGAGCTGTGAGGAAAATGGTGCTTTATAGCGTCACAGTAAACAGTCGTTGCAAAAATCCTGTCAACTACCTACCTAACATTGGGATTTTCTCCTAATTATAACTAAGAAGGTGGGAAGTTTCATTTCAAAATTAATGTATCCACTCGTATTTGTTTTATACCTTCCTGGGTCCGCGTCTGTCCCCGTTTACAGTGACAAAGATGTAACCGCTCCAAATACTGGTACAGTTCGAAATGTGTGTCTAGTTGTGCCCCGAAGATTTTGGTTAATGTAGGTCACTTCTAAAGGTCAAAAAATGAATTTTGAAATTTTGAAAACGCCCTAACTCAAAAAAATTTGATATAAAGGTATTGTTTTTCCATCAATTTAAGATTCTATAGAATTTATAGAATTTTTTTAGACCACGCGGAGCTCTGTAGGACAAACCGTTCGCTCCCTACGAGAATTTAAGAATAATAAATAAGATAAATCAGAAACACGAGTGTGAATCGCAAAAGAGGCCTAATCTCCGTTCAAATTAAAGCTGACAGAATGCGATCGATGTTTTTCTTCTTGTTGGATGGTTGGTGGCTTTGCAGACGAGTGATCAATATAGAAAAATAATAAACCATTGTGGAATAATTTGCAGCGTTTTTTGTTTATGATTATGAGAAGAACTTCAAGGTACATGATAATGAATTAATTTATTATAATTTTTTGTTTGAGTTACTTTTAATAAGGAATTTGATACGACGAGTATAATCTGAAGGGAGCTATGTGCCTCTTCCCATTGTACCATGTTCTGGTTAATCAAAGTTTCAAAATTTGTTTTCAGATCAAACCCCGCCGTAGTTTTCTCGAATTTATCGGTTCTTTTGGATATCGGTCTATCGAACAGTTCCAGCAACATGAACGTCACGGAAACCTGCCAAGCTTTGATGAAACTCAGTGAGACGAAGCAGGATGGGAAATTTGTCAGGTGAGTTTGAAGTTTATAAAAAAGATATTGCGGGTCTCTCGTAAAATGGGGACTTTGCCTCACATTTTCTTATTTTGGTTTATTATTTCTAATAATAAGCCTATGTGATCGCATCGCAAAAAATTTTTATAACCCCCCCTCAAACTTTGTCACTTTACGTTTCAAGGTGCGTAGAATCCAAATTTGCAATGTCCGTCCGCCGTCCGCGGCACTTTTCTTAGCAACACTGGACCGATTTGGTTCAAATTTGGTAGGCCTATATGGGCTCCATTTGGGGTCTAGTTGTGCCGCGAAGCTTTTGGTTGATGTAGGTTACTTCTAAGGGGTGAAATTTTCAAGAGTGCCCTAGCTCGAAAACTCTCGAAATAAAGGTATCGTTTTTTCACCAATTTTAAATAGCATTGAATTTTTAAAAATTTTTGAGACCACCCGGAGCTTTTTAGGACAAACCGTTCGGTCCCTACGAGTACTTGAAGGTTTTCCTTCGATAAAACAGAATCATGAGTGTGAATCACAAAAGAGGTCTAATCTCCATTCAAATTTTATCGGACTAAAATGCGATCGCTGTTCATTTCTTCGATTTGTATACAGTTTTGCCTTCTGCGTAACCAGTAATCAAATTTCAATATGAAGCTTTCTATTTTTCCAATCGAGTGTGAAGCGTTTAGTTCTTTCTAATAAACTTGATTGTGAAGGTGTGAAGCCAGTATGGTGTGGTAGGTAGTACCTAGCTGGTAGGTAAAAAAAAGTTGGTAGGTAAAAAAAATGTTGGTGGGTAAAAAAACGATGCAAATCATTGCTCAAAAACTTCTTCATTCTTCAGATCACTGATCAGCTGAGTGAGCTCCGAAGCCATTTTCAATCCTATTATATATCTTCCAGGCGTCTCCAGCATTCGAGGAGATCTTCTTCACTCCTCAGATCACTGATCAGCTGAGTGAGCTCCAAGGCCATTTTCAATCCTATTCAAATCAGAAGGGTGATCTATGCAGAAAATAATAAACCTTTGAGCAATGATTTGCAGCGTTTTTATTTTTTTCGAAAGAGGGTTCACTGAAATTGAAGAAAACCATCGTGTGCTGTTCGAAAAATGGAAATTTGAAATGTAACGGCAATATGGTCATGGGGCCAGCCATGTTGCAACATAACTGGGTTTTCCAACCAATCTGACTAAATAGGAGTATCTGTGCCTCTTACGTCAGTAGCGCTACCTCTGGAAGCTTACATGGTTAAACACGGGACTGCGTGATGGTAAGACAAAAAACCCAGATGTAAAAGTCACCAAAAGAAACAATTTTACTCACTCTTTTTCCGACGATTCTACCATCTACCTATTTGTTTATCAAGCATTATTAGTCTTCGTCTTCTCTTATTTAATTTCTATGTTAGTTTCGTTGTTTGAATCACTTTATTTGAGTGGATCATTTTGTGTGGTCCCAAAGGCGCCTACAACTCTACCTGTTGTCGTTCTTTGGTACTATTTGCTGAAACTTCTTTTACGCTTTGCCAGAGCACACAGCAGTGTGAATCCAGTCAGTTTTCGCGTCGTTTTTCAGGAAGAACCCTGGGGTGTGACATGATCTGTTTCCCTCGATTTTCGAGGTGTTTTTTGACAGAGGCTTCACTTGTTTATGCATTTTCTTCGAGCTTTCGGTGAATTTATCGCCTTCCTCAGGGCTCAAAGGATGTATTACTGTGTGAGCATCACATCAGCGTCAATCAAAAAACCAGCTAGAGATGCCGCCATAGTTGGTGGGAAATGAACTTGGGAACTGTTGCAGGTAAAATGAAAAAAGGGGGGGAATTTAAAACATCATGTCAGCTACAACAATACTAGGATAAACAGCCTTGGGAAAACAGTGTTAATTACATAACCATAATAATAGATAACAATCTATTATTACCCCCATTCCCAATTAGTTTACTGATGTTTGTTGTGTCGATCATCACACTTGGTGTTCTTGAAACGTAAATCAACAAATTTTGAGGGGGGCTGAAAATTTTTTTGTGGTCGATTCCAAAGGTTCATTATTGGAAATAATAAAGGTGAAAAGAGTGTTTATTCCAGTAGTCCAAATCGTACCTAATTTATTAAAAACTGATTGAAAAACAATTCCGTCCATTGCAGTTTTTTCAGGCAAGTGTACTGTAAATAGTTCAACCCCTCCCCCCCCCTAACAATGACTGAAATTTGATCCATATTTCTGTGCACCAATAGGGCCAACACAACAAGATAAATTTCGAAAATTATGAACCAGTAATTTGTTAGTAACTCATTTTGCAATCACTTCAAAATGTCTTTTGAAGTAGTTACCTACCTGCATTATCGTCGAATTTTGAGAATGTAAAAAATATCTGTAGTACCTAGTAAATATTGAGTGCAGCGGCTGCGAGGATGGGACTGGTGGTGGACCAGTCCAAGACAAAGTATATGGTAAGGAGCCCCCAAGAAAGGCCTCTGGACCGGATCCAGGTGAGTGGATGCTCCATTGAAAGAGTCGATGAGTTTGTCTATGTTGCTTCCTTGGTAACCAAAGACAGCAATATGAATGCAGAAATTCAAAGAAGAGTAATAGCAGCTAAAAAATGCTACTTTGGTCTAGTCCGGCATAGAGTAGGATCCTGTTGCGAGCAACGAAACTCTGTATTAAACACTAATCAGGTCAGTGCTCACTTATGGTTCTGAAACGTGGACAGAAAACGTGGTTCTGAAACTCTCCAGAAATCAGGAAAACCAACTTCTCCGAAAGGAAAATCGCGGGTCACCTTTCCAGAGTGAGTCCTGATTCAGTTCTAGGAGGCTCCAAGAAGAGGAAATATATTCCACTCATCAACGGGGGCTCCCTAGACTGCGCTGGGTGGACGGTGTCAGCATGGATGCACATGCAATGCTGTCAGTCCGTGATTGGAGAGCCCCGAGATGGACTTTACTTGGGCGGCCTTGACCCCTCGCGGGTTGTTGAGCCATGAGAGAAGAAGAAGTAAATATTAAACGTCGAATCTCTATGAATTTGTTGTTTTTCTCTTTCAGGTGCCCCTCGTCAGATCCTATGTTTGAGAAATCCGTATCCATACTTATCGATAGATTTGAGAAACCCAATCAAACAGGCTACTTGCAGATGGCTATGACGATCATCAAAATGATTTTCAAAGTGAGTACTTACCTACTCGATAGATGTCTCTTGGATTATTTTGAAGATAATTTGATTATTCGCGTAATTGGCATTATGTTTCTAGCTCTCGAGCTACCCCGAGCAAATCGCTGACAGAATTGTAGTGGACTGTTACGAAAAGTTGTGTCAAAATTCTGACATATCCTCAGGTATGTACGATGATAACGCATCCTGTTATATATACTATTATTCTGTTTTTACTGGAATACTTGTCCCATGTGATCCACCCTAACTCTAACCCTACCTAGCGCATCCATCCAGTTCTCCCACTTCCTGGCTGGCAGATACTGGAAATCTGAACTACTTATCTTGAGGATTGGTGTTTGGATTTTAGTTTTCAGAACTGGATCAACATAAATCATAACTAATTTTCGTTTTATTCTTTAGGAGGACTAAACAGTAGTCAAAGATCTCAGATTAGTGTATCTACTGAAGTATCAGTCAATGAA